>JAODAL010004428.1:0-157049 GCA_025379985.1 Phyllomedusa bahiana | reverse complement strand
AAAAAAAAAAAAAATTGTAATTAACCTTTTCTTGTAAATTTAGGTAAGAAAAATTTAATTTTTGGCGGGGGAAAAAGACGGTTTTTTTTGTCCCACAGCAGAAAAAAAAAATTAAATTAAAAACCCGGAAAAAAATTGCGCAAAAAAAATTGGCACCAAAAAATCTAGCTTTGTAGGTGTTACAATTGCGTGTTTTCTAGCACAAAAAGAAAAAAAAATTTAATTAACCTTTTGGGGGAATTAGGGTACAGAAAATTTTATTTTTTGGCGGTGAAAAAGACGGTTTTTTTTTGTTACCACAGCAAAAAAAACCTTTAATTTAACCCCCTGGATGTAAATTCGCAAAAAAATTGAGACCAAAACTACTGCTTTGTAGGTGTTAAAATTGGTGTTTTCTACGTCCAAAAACAAGGGGAAAAAATTGAAATTAACCTTTGGTTGAAAAATTATGTAAGGAAAATTGTAATTTTTGGCGGTGAAAAAAAGAGGTTTCTTGGGGGGCACCACAGAGAAAAAGTTAAATTAACCCCCTGGATGAAAATTCCCAAAAGAATTGAGCAGCCACAAACTACTGCTTTGTGGTTGTTACAAATTGCGTGTTTTCTAGCTGCACAACAGGAAAAAAATTGTAAAAAAACCTTTGCTTGTGAAATTTTGGGTACAGGAAAATTGAAATTTTTGGGGGTTTGAAAAAAGACGGTTTCTTGGAGTACCCGCAGAAAAAAAACGTTAAAATTAACCCCGGGGGTGAAAAATTGCGCAAAAGAATTGAGCAGCCCAAAATATAGCTTTGTAGCTTTTTTAAATTGGTGTTTTCTACCTCCCAAAAAAAAAGAGAAAAAAAATTGTAATTTAAAACCTTTTTGCTTAAAATTTAGGTACAGGAAAAATTGAAATTTTTTTGGCGGTGAAAAAACGGTTTTTTTTAGTACCACGCAGCAGCAAGCTTAATTAACCCCTGGATGAAATTGCGCAAAAAATTTGAGCACCAAAAAAATACAGCTTTGTAGGTTTTTAAATTGCGTTTTTTTCTAGTACACAACAAAAAAAAAAATTTTTAATTAAACCTTTTGCTTGGAATTAGGGTACGGGGAAATTTTTAAATTTTTGGGGTTTAAAAAAAAGACGGTTTATTTTTGTCACCGCAGAAAAAAAAAACCCCTTAAATTTAAAACCCCTGGATGTAATTGCGCAAAAAAAATTGGCACCACAAAAAAAGCTTTTGAGCTTTTAAAATTTGGTGTTTTCTACTCCAACAAGAGAAAAAATTGAAATTTAAACCCTTTGTTTGGGTTAAATTTTATGGTACAGGAAAAATTGTAATTTTTGGCGGTGAAAAAGAGGGTTTTTATTTATCTTTACCCACAGCAAAAAAAAACAACGTTAAATTTCCCCCTGGATGAAAAATTGTGCAAAAGAATTGAGCACCCAAAAATTTACAGCTTTATAGCGTGTTAAAATTGCGTTTTTTTTTACGCTTGTGAATTATGGTCCCGGGAAAATTGTAATTTTTGGCGGTAAAAAAGACGGTTTCTTGGAAGCCCCCACAGCGCAGAAAAACGTTTAAATTTAAAACCCGGGAAATTTTAAATTGCGAAAAAAGGGAATTGAGAAAGCCCAAAAATGAAGTGGAAATTTGAAATTGTAAAAAAGTTTGTTTCTTTAAAAATGAATACAACAGGAATGGCTTAAAACCCCCCTTGGAAAATTCAATGGGGTTGTGGGGCAGATATCTTTAAAAAATTGTATATGAAGCTGCAGTGGACGCACACTGGATTTAAATTCCAATCCCCCCAAAAAATAAAAATAAAACCCATTAAGAGAAGCAGTCTCTGAGAAAAAGTGGACACCCCACAAAAATCGCTGTAAAAAAATCAATTCTTCAGTAAGAGCTATCAGCCACGGCAAAAAACCTTCCCTGATCAGTCCCATTGAGAGGAGTGTGAGCCCCCCAAAATTCGCGCCCGGAGTTATATTGGTGGGGACTTTTACAGAATCCCGCCGGTTCTGATTGGCCCTTTATCTCTGCAAATGTAAAGCAGGGTATGCCCTTCTTCCCCCACAGGTTCTTTTTCCCCATGTAACGGGAAAGTGCTCGAGCCATTTTTATCAATCAAAAAAACACACTTCGTTCACCCGGGAAATAAACCCCAAAATTGACTTCGTTCCCGAACCCAAAATTTTCCTTTAAATTCTTAAAAAAAATTTTCCCCTTCGTTAGAATCAATTCGCCCATCTCTAAATTTTGAAGTATTAGGGGTCATCCCCCAAGGCCACAGGACAAAATACCCGTCGGTTTTTTTCCCCACCCGGGAAAATTTTCCATTTTGTGTGTTTGTTGGGCCGGGCGGCCGCGGGGGAAGGTTTTCTCCGCGATTAGCCCCCCCCCTTTTACATTTTAGATGTTCATAAAAACCCTCTGAAACCGGGCAGAAGAATGGAAAACAACAATGTTTTTTTGGGGGTGCGGGGCGGTTTGAAAAACTGGCGGGGGGGAAAACCGGTTTCAGTGGGGGGGCTGCTGATGGGTTTTCCATTTAAAGGCGCATGCAAGAGTTTGCGGCCGTTTTTTCAGGGGGCGGTTTGCAAAAACCCAAAAACCGTATGGGAAAAAAAGGGCCCTAAACCGGTGCAGTAGGGACAAGCCCCTTTGGGGGTTTTTTTAGTTTAGAGAGAAGACTGCTTTGCCGGGGAACCCTAATAAAAAATGTTTTAAAATTTCATTAAAAAAACAATTTTAGCGATCTGTCCAAAAAAAAAAATTTATACCCAGCAATGTATATTTAGAACATGGGGGCCCTCCTTTCGCCTAGAGGAAAGAACATTTCTACAAAAAAACATAGAAAAAAGGGTTTTTTATTGTAAGAGCAGTGAAACTTTTTTTGAACTCGCTTTCCAGAGGAACTTTTTCATGGGGAAAATTTACTAACAGGGGTTTTCCCCCCCAAAAAAATGGTCTGGGAAAGCATTTTTGGGAGTGCAATAAAATAACAAAATTTTAGTGCTAGGTACTGGAGAAGGGTTGTAGAGCTGGGGATATACACTGATTGCCTGACTGGGAAGGAATGTTTTCCCTATAATTAGGGAAAATTGGCTTCTACCTTATGAGGGGTTTTGCCTTTCTGGTGAAGACTAGAGCGAATAGGCCCGAACCCGGATGGGGGATTGTTTTTTTTTTGGCCTTGCAAACTATGTCACATAAAATTTCTTGATTTTTTTTTTTTTTTAGATGAACTAAATGAGAACCCCTTTAACTTTAATGCACCGTTCAATGTTCAAAGTTTCAGTTTTTTTTTAACAACTTGTGATCTTAACCCAAAGGGGCTTAATGGCCCAAAAAGGTGTTGTATCCCTGAATCAACCAATATATTTAGGGGATCAATTTGAATTGGGATTTAAACAGTCCTCCTTGTTTAGCACACAGAGTGATGGAAACAAATTGGGGAATTGTTGTGTGACCCTTGGTTGCCCCTCACCTTCCTTTTAAAAGAGTTTGGGAGTTGGTGTGGTTCATCATGTGGGGTTCAAATTTAAACAGCTCCTTTTTTCCAAAGGGGAATTTATCCAACATAATGCATTTTATTATTTGAACCACATAATTTAATAGTATCCAAAAAACATCAAAAAGTACTTGTGGTAATTTTTAAACCTGGGTTTTTGTTTTTTTGGGGCCCGTTGGCCCTAAATTTTTCAGGGTGTCAAAATTTTCTCCATAAGGTTTAAAAAGGATTGCAATCCGACAAGCGGTTGTGCACACCTCTGTGAAACATTTCGAGGACTAATCATGCCGTCTTTCTAAAGTGTGCGCAAAGGGCAGCAGATCAAACTTTATAAGTCAAACTCTTCATTTCTGGGACAAAAAAGAGAAAGGGCGAAAATTTTTCAAAAATTTTGAATTTGGTCCCCTTCGCCGAATTTTCGGGCAAAAATTTGTTTCGTTCCGAATTACTTCGGCAAGAAATCGCATTTTTAAAAAAAGCTATTTAAAGGCCCGCCCCCAACCCGGCTTTGAGGGGTTCGGGGTGTAGAACGTTGTGCCATGCTTAAAAAATGCAGAGGGGGGCTTGGTTTGGTCTTAATTTTCCAAATGTTGTGTTTTTTAGGGATGACAGCAAATGACTTTCCGGGCCCCTTTAGAAACGCTTCACTATAAAATTCCCTGGGCACTTAAGAGGGCAAAAAATGACCAAAAAATGAAGGGGAATTTAGCCTGATAAAATCAAGCCCGCGAAAGCTGGAAAAAAAAAAAGCTGAGGGGGGGTCTGGTGGGAACATTAGTTGAAGGGGTGTGGAGGTGACGGGGGCGCCCCCCAGCAGCATAGGTCAGGCAGTGGCACAAAAGGCATTCTGTGGGGGGCAAAAAACAGGAGGAACCAAAAGGTGGCACAAGGGTAAGCGGAAGGGCAAGGCCCGGGCGAGAGTTGGCCCATGGAAAAGAATTTTTGGGTGGCAAAAAAAGTATTAGCCCGGTGGCCTTTCAAATTGGGGTTCACAAATTGGGTTAAGGAGGCAAATGACTTTTCTGGAGTGGCCCAAAAAGGAAAGCCAACCAGGGGGGACAATGACGGGGGAGGTCACGGCGGACACTGAGGTAGGCAGTGCCAAGACTTTTGGGAGGGGGGAAAAACAGGGGAAGCCACAGAGTGCAAAATGATGAGGCGGAGGTCACGGCGGCAGCACATGAGTTCGGCAGTGGAAATGCTTTTGGGGTGGAAAAACAAAAAGCCAAGAGTCCCCAAAATCCACGTGTGGAGGCACAACAGCAGCAGCATGAGGTACAGGGCACAATGAATTCTGGAGTGGAAAAAGTATTAGGCCCAGGGGGCAAATCACACGTGTGGAGGCACAACACAGAGTATGAGGTCGGCAGTGGCACAATGATTTTTGGAGGTGGCAAAACAGGGGGAAGCCAAGAGTGGCCAATGTGGAGCGGGGGTCACGGGGCGCACATGAGGCAGGCAGGGACAATGACAATTCTGGAGGTGGCAAAAAACAGGGGAACCCACAGAGGGCACAATGACTGAGAGCGGAGGTCAGGGCGGCAGCAGCATGAGGTCAGGCAGTGGCAACTTCGAAAAAAATTTTTGGGGGAAAAACAGGGGGGCCACGGAGCACATGAGGTCAGCGTGGCCAATGACAAGTGTGGAGGACAGGCACAGCACAGCAAGCATGAGGTCAGACGGGGAAAACAATAAAAAATTCTGGAGGTGGAAAAAAAAAGGAGTAGGCCACAAGTGGCACAATGACAGAGATTTAAAGGTGACGGCCAGGAAAACACATGGGGTCGAGAGGGGGCAAAATTACGTGGGAGGGACCGCACACAGCGGCAGCATGGGGTTTTAAAGATGGCACAATGACAATGTTTGGGGTAGGGGCAATCCAGTCCCGGGTAAAGATGGTGGGGCGATGGAGAAACTGTCAGCAGATTGGGGGGATAGGGGGTGGGGGCTCAGAAAGGGCGGGGCGGGTTTGTTTGAACCCAGACGACGCCAAGGCATTGGTGTGGGGAAAAAACCTGCCCCAACCAGCCTGATTAAAATTTGACAAAGCATTTGTTCCACATTTCCCGTGGACAAGGGGGGGTTCCCTTGGGGTAAGATGGCCCCCGCCGCATAACACCCGCTCTGAGCCAACACTGGCGGAAAGGGGGGAAGTTCTCCACTGCAAAACCGGAAGTTGGGGCCAACATCCTTTTGGGCTCCCCAGTATCCGCGGATCTTCTAATGGGGTGGCAATTGCGTAAATGGGCCACCATGTTGGTTAGGGCTGCTCCAGGTCCTGCTTCTGTGGCTGGCGACTCCCCTCCCACTAGGGGGTAAAGGGAAAGTGCTCATCAGTGCTCCAGTTTGGTTCTGCTGATGGAGTGGACTCCCCCCCCTTCCCCCAGCGCCCCCAGGTACGTGGGGAGGCCCCCCCCCCCCCCCCCCCGACTGTAAAAGGGGGGAGATCCCGCCTGGGGAAAAGGGCCAATGAAACGGGGGATTTCCCTTAGTATTTGAGTTTGCCCTCCCTCTCAAAAGCTGGGAAAAAAAGGCCCCCTTTTGGACGGTAGCGAGGGCCAATAGGGGGAGACCCAAGAAGTCACCCCTTTGCGGATGTACTATTCGGTGTCCTAGAAGGGCAAATAACATGTTGCGGGCCCTTTGGCACAAGTGATTTCGAGGGGCCCTCCCTCCATTTCCATGTATCTGAAACGGGTTTGGGGTCATCGCCTCGCTTCCTCATCTCAATCCACTCTCCAGCGCTCCTGTCCTCCTCTCTTGTCCCCTGGGTAAAAATCCACTATTTCCCAAAAAGCTTTTTCTCCAATGTCCTCCCCTCCTCCCCATTTCATCCCCAGGACTCTGTGGCCACAGATTAGCCAACGTCTCCCCCCCTGCCCAGACAGATTTTTAGATCTGTTCCAGAACAGAAGAGTAAAATGAGTTTTCATCCCGTATGTCCTGGGCTACAAAAAACTTAGCATCAAAAAGTTACAAGGGGAGACTTCTGTTGCCTGGATCAAAAAAAAACGTTAATGGCCTTTTCCTGTTATACCGGGTTTTTCCCAAAATGTGCAGGGTGGAATTCCAGCGGGTGGAAAATGATACAGAGGTGTTGGGGGAGGCCCTTTTGCCGCTGCAATCGGGAGGGGGTTCTTTTTTGTCAAAAGGATAAAGTGCATGCACAGTTTCCTGGCCATTTTCAGAATTTTCTAGATCGGTGGAAGACTAGGGGAAACCCTTTTCAAACCATTGAACACGTGGCCTGCAGGGCCATGGCCATCCCCCCTCGGTGCAGGGGACACTGTTCCCCCATTGTCCCCTCACATGGTTGATTTGCGTTGGGCGGGGAAAGCCAAATATCGATTTTTGCTGCATGCGCGGAGCTTCCCCCCTTGTGGGTTGTTCGCCCAGGCAACCCCGGGGAGAACTGGTGACACCCCTGGCCCCCATGTGGTATGATGGAGCAGTATTGGAGGGTGAGATGGTGGTGGGGGTGGAAAGGGGAGGAAGCGGAATTTGGCGCAGGTGCGGTTGACAAGTGGAGGAGAAAAGCGGCGTCTCCTGCCAAGGGGGGGCCCCCTTGGAAACACTTCCCCAATGGGGTAAAGGACATGTACTGGCCCCGACCCTGTTACGCTCCAAGCCGCGTGCGTGCACCTTGGAACAAACCCATAAGTAAAAGGCTGACCCCCCTTTGTTTACTATTTATGAAGTTTTGGTACTGCCTTTTGGAAAAGAAAATTTCGGCTGGAACTTCCACTCGGCTCGGCACAAGCCAATTAGTTCCCGAAGGTGCGGTTCCCTTTTGGGAAAGGGGGGGACTGCTACAACAATTGGACAGGGGGCAGGTCAGCTGCTCACCCTTAGGAAAGGTTGGGGCATACGTTTTCTCTTTGCAAAACGCCCGCTAACGCTGCTGGGGCCCGATAGGAGGGGAGGAGCATCGGAGGGAGTGATTCAAAGGAAACAGCTCCCCTTTGCAAAAAGGGGGTGGAGCCTTGATGGCTGCAATGGTCGTGCCACGGCCTGTGCGGGGGCTGCGGGGGCAGGATGGGCCACCCCAAACTGAGCCCGTTTCTCCCAGGCCCCGGGATGGTGACGCGCTTTTTTGACCAGGGCGTGGGGCCAAGTTTGCCCTGGCCAGTTTACTTTTGCCCCCAAAATTCTAATATACCCTATTCGGTTCCGGTTTAGCAAAGAATGACACGCGATATCGGATTTTTACCGCCAAGTCCCACTGATGACTTCTCCGCTGCCTCCGAGCCCCTGTGCGCTCTTTCTTGGACCTCGAAGCGGGTTTTTTTACCCCCGGGCCGCTTTGGGTCCCGACCACACTGTGCTATCCCGCTACCACGGGGCCACACGACCCCCTTGCTGGCTGCGCGCTGCCTAAGCAAAACTTCGCCTCTTCTTGACGATGATAACCCTTGCCTCACCCCCTCCCAAGTGCGGGCGGGGTACATATCATTAATTTTGTTTTCATGTCAAGCTGTCCCCATCACCCGGGCTTGGTAGGGGGGCTGACCCTCACAAATGACCCCCCATGCCAAATTCCCCCCTCTATACTTTCCGCCTACGCAAGAAGAGGGAATTGGCCCCCTTTTTTCGCTGCCCAAATAGTGCGATGCTTCCTCAAATTGTTCTCCCCGTAAATTTTTGCGTGAGCCCGCCCCCAAAAGTAATTTGGGGGAACGGATGGGGGCGAGGGGGCTGAGGAAAGGGGAGGGGTGACCCGCTCCCGGGGGGGATGCCAACTAAGGGTTGTTCTGAGTTCCCAGGGGTTTGGTGGGGTTGCAGATGTATTGGGGGAAGAGGTACTAGTCAACCAATCAAGAACCTTGGGTTGTGAACAACACCGGCCGCAAAATACAGGGCAGTTGGGCCCTCACGAGTGACCCCTGTGCGACGTCCCCTTCGTGTGCACCTGGGCCCGTCCAGGAAATTTTTTGCCAGCCACTCCAGGTGAGAGCCCGCCACTCTCTGTCTGAATTTGTTTGGTTCTAAAAAGTACAGACCGTTTGAGATGATATCTGTATATATAAATAACACCCTGTTTTTTATCAAATGAACCCCGTAACAAGCTTGGGGAACCCTTTGGATTTAAATTGCGTCACAAATGGCCCGGAAAAATTTATTTTATGTGTCGTTTTTAAAAAACGTGTGTTTTACTAAATGTAAAAGCACAAACAGGCTTAATTAACCTTCGGACATGAATTAGGCACAGGAAAAAATGTATATATTTTGGTTTAAAAAGAGGTTTATTTTTGCAGCACACCCGCAAAAAAAGCTTAAATTAACCCCGGTGTAAATTGCGCAATAGAATTGGCCCACAAAATAGTAGCTTTGTAGCGTGTTACAATGCGTGTTTTCTACGCCCAAACAAGAGATACGTTGTAATTTAAAATTTGCTTGTGAAATTTGGGACGGAAAAATTTTAATTTTTGGGGTGAAAAAAAGGTTATTTTTGTCAGCCACCCCAAAAACAAGTTTAATTTAACCCCTGGATGAAATTGTCCAAAATTTGGGCCCCACAAAATGAGCTTTGTGGGTTACAATTGCGTGTTTTCTACGCCCCACAAGAGAACAGTTGTAATTAAAACCTTTGCTTTTGGGAAATTGGCTAAGGAAAATTAAAAAATTTTGGCGTTGAAAAAAAAGGTTTTTTTTGCAGCACACGCAAAACAAAGTTAATTACCCCTGGGTGTAATTGGGATTAAATTGAGCCGCAAAAATAGTGTTTTTTATGTAAAAGCTGTTTTTTAGAACAAAAGGAAAGTTGAATTCCCTTTTGAAAAAGGAAAAAATTTTAAAAATTTTGGGGTTGAAAAAAAGGGGGGTACAACGGATTTCAGATCAATCCCCAAAAAAAATTTGAAATGAACATTTAAGAGAACAGTCTCTGAGACAAATGAAACCCACAGAAATCGCTGATAAAAATCAATTCTTCAGTAAGACTACAGCCCCCGGCAGCACCTTCCTATAGACAGTGAGAGGAGTGTGACTCCGGGTCGGCCCGGACTTAATATAGTGCGGGAGTCAAGAACCCCCGGGCTCTGATTGGCTTACCCCCTGACATGTCATGCAGGTATCCTTCTTCCCCCAGAGTGCTTTGCCCTGTACGCCATGTGCTCGCAGCCCTTTTTATCAATCAAAAGCACACTTCGTTTACGAAGACCCCAAATTCGATTTTTGAACCCAAGTTTTTTCCCGAAATTCTAAAGAATTCCCCTTGTTAGAATCGATTCGCCCATCTCATGACAAACAAAAGTAACAATTGTATACTGCACATTTTTAAAAGCAATATGCACTTATTTAACGAAAATACCTTTCAGGGTTTAACATTCCCTTTAACCCTTCGGGGGCCCGAGCGCTTGGGTTAAAAAAATTAGTTGTTCCTTTGAAGCAGAAGTGTTTCCAGTAATCTATCATCTGTTGCAGCAACCTCCACGAGAACACACCAACAGAGTTCAGAGACACTGTGGCGTGCCTCGTAGTAGTGGTGAGCAACAGTACTCTCCTCAAACTTCTTTTTGTTATCTATCTCTATGGTACGGGTTTTGGGGTCTGAAAAGTCCTCCCCTGGACGGGGACTCCCTCAGGGAGCCACTAAAACAGAAAAGATGTATTCCACATATCTGACCAAATTTTCCTTGAATTGTAAAAAAAAATTGAAGCATAGCTGGGGCCAACTGGAGACTCCATCAAAGTTCCTTGCAATTGGAAGAATAGCTGATCACCAAATATTAAAATATTTTTTTTGTAAGCTACAATAATAATGACATCAAAATAATGCACAAAAGGGCGGATTATGTAAAATTCCCCAAAAAAGCTTCTCTTGCGACTCAGACCTTCATGAAATGGTATAATTTAGAAAAATAATGACTTTTCACCGGGTTTCCCCGGGGATTGTTTACAATTAAGTGATGTAGCCAAAAAGACATCATTCTTTGCCTTCCTGGACCTTCCCGTTTTTGTATCTTGTTGCAACCTGCTTGCCCTTGTGAACTCAACAAGTGGCCCCCTTCCGTCTGAGCATCGATAAAGCCTTGCAATGACAAGGTACTGTTGACAAAAGTAAGGTGTTTTTTTGGGCATAATGCAAAAATGTAAACGCATTTTGGGAGGGCGTTTAAAACCCCCAAATTTAAATTGACTCTTAATTTATTTGGGCGATTAGGGAAACAAAACTTGTGAATTTTGCCCCTTAAGTCCCTTTTTAGAGACAGCAAGTGTGAAAAAAGTACTGAAAAATTGAACAGCTGGACATGTCATTTTAAAGTTAAGAGATGGTCACATTTAGATATTTAAAAAAAAATCAAGAATGTTATGTTTTTCCCCGAAATTTCAACCAAAAGCCAAATATTCATAACTTTTTGTGAGTTGTGTACATGTTGTCTCCAGAACACATTGAAGATCTAACAAAACTCAGTTAAAAGGGTTGTAAGAAGTAAAAAAAAAAAAAAAAAATAGCACTATTCTTTTCATAAATAGTTACTGTAGATTTTTTTTATAGTATTATAAAATCTTTGATTTTCATAGCCGGTAAAAAGGACCTATCACCCCCAGAGAACCTCATGAAGTAACAGAAGACTAAGATATAAACAATTTCTCAAACATGTTTAATTAGGTAAATGAAGTCAGTAAAGAAGTCCCAGGTCCTTTAAGAAAAGTAGACTGAATTTGGCCGACTTGGCTACACACAGCATGATGGATCACTATATTGACAGCTCTATGAGACTTCCTGCTTCTGAGTTCAGAGAGCCACTGTGTAGGGGGAGAATGTACCATGTATACACTGGGGAGATCTATGCTGCTATTTTCATGCTAGATGTTATTACACTAGCAAACTAACAAAAAATTCTACCCTTTAAAACTTCACTTTTAATATCTAGGTTAAAACCTTATACATAAATTACCCAACAATTAAGAGGTATACAGACAGAGTGATATAATCATATGTGTTTACTCACCACCTCCTATTCACAGAAATGTAATCCTTCTGTTATTCAATCAGATGCATATTGTTTTTCAACCATGGACATGACAGGAAACCACTAACCCTCATACTTTTAATCCCTGTACCTTGCCCTTAGCGGAGCACCTGCCCTGAAGAGAGCGACTCCGCACAATTACCCCTAACAATACTCCTCACCTTTCCCTGGAGCTCCACAAGGGAGGTGAGTGAGTACACATCAAAGAAAATAGACCTAGATGCGTATCACCAAAAATACTCCAATCTTTTCTTCAGTAGGTCATCTCTACCCATTATGGGTTGGGGTAATCACACAAATACCTATTATTCAAATACAGGGTTAATAGGACATGGTTTTGTCCATACCATACTGTCAGGGTATACTAAGGGGATGAGTGTACGCGCCGTGAATAATGATGGTCTATGGGGCCGGCGAGCTGCCGCCGCCCCCGCTGCACGGCAGCCGGCGTAATTGCGGGGCGAAATCCGTCCCGCAATTACGTCGGCTTTAAGCCGTGTGAACCAGGCCTAACTGTGAAAATTAGGGTGCGTTCAAACAGCACAATATAAGAACGGAAACATCTGTTGTGGATTTCACTGCAGAAATTTGAGGCGTACTCTCTGATTGCTGCTATGAATATGCAGTTGGTATGCTGTAGAACTGGATGTGGATAAATCCTATTCAGTGGGGCTAGTCCTAGTCCAGGCTACTCAATGTGGTATCCTCACAGAATCTGTCTCAAAAAATGACTGGTCACTTCCTTTATTTCCATGGATTGTTGGAAACAATCATCGGATCAGGATGGCATGCACCACCGATTACTGCAGGAATTAAATAACATAAGAGATAGACCTTTCCTTTTAACTTTTAAAGGAGTTTTATCATTTGAACTGTTTGTGCTCTTCAGCTAATTCTCTGAGATTGAATTTGAAATTCAGGGGAGAGTCTCTTCTCTCAGCAGGCGTGTCTCTCCTCACTGAAGACCTGTGACGACATCATTCTGAGTTAGGCAGTAGAAGAAGGATGTCTGGTCAGAACAGATCTGCAGCCTCCTGCATGCGTCTTATGTCTGCAGAGATTCAGGCTGACTCCATAAGCTCCTTGCTGGGCTATAATCAGTTATACACACAGCCTGAATTGATGAGACATGTGAGGAGTGTACACTGCCCCCCTCCTCCCCTCTACCAGGCTGCAGTCTGTGTTACTGTTTTATATGGAGGAATACACACTGCCCTCCCCCTCCTCCTCTCCCCCTGGAGACTCTGTAATACTGTGTTATATGAGGGGATCTGTGACTTAAACAGCCAGTAATTGCCCAGATCATTCACCCTAGAGCTGGGAGATGTGTATGTGCTTGAGAAAGAAGCTTGTCTTCGAACCGTCGCACAGGTGTGCGGGCGCTCGTGTCCTCCAGCTGATCCTCATTGCTATGCTTTGCAGAGAAACGGACTACACCGCTGTGTGATAAGTATCTGCATTTTTCTATGTCTTTCAGACTGTTGTCTATTTTAAATCGAAATATGATTAAAATAATGAAAATTTAAAGTTTGGTCATTGCTGTAAGAAAGATTTGTATAGAGCCAGCAGACTTTGGTTTCACTATCGATTTTAACTGCTCAGAGGGGAGAAAACACAGAGTGTGCAGGCAGCCAATCACAAAGCAGGGGGCGTGGCCGGGGCGTTTCCTGTCTGGGGGCGTATCCCAACAAGCTGAAGGAAATGTCAGCCAACCAATCACAGTGTAGGGGGCGTGTCTAGGGGGGGGAACCATCCAGGGGGTGTGTCCGACCAGCAACAGCAGAAATAGAACATAGATTTACAGAAAAGCTCATATCTTCTAAACCAAGTGACTGAGGTAATGCGAACCAATTACAAAAGTGCTTATTTTTACTTTCCCCATAATCTGAGACATGATCTTTGTAGCGATAAAACCCCTTTTAGGATTCTATAGTGACAGGGTCTGTTCCAAAGAACTGGTACAAAGCAAATGGGCTGCTGATATTAAAAAAATGTGTGCCCAGAAACAATAGCCCTGTAAGTTTAAAGAGGTCCTGTGACATCTCTGGACTTGTCTGTTTTAGTAAATCCTTGTGTTCCCTGTCCTGGAGCATCTACTCTCATAACTCTGTGTTGTGCTGTTGTTCTGTTACTCCTGCTAGAAATATGTTACTGAGTCAGTCAGATGGATGTTACCATCCAATTTTCAAAAGGGTGTATCCCTACTGATTGTCAGCACTGTTAGGCCCCGTTCACACAGCTGATTTGCCGACGGATTGGCGCCGTATTCCGCGTCGGATTTGCGCGTCAATACGGCGCCAATCCGTCTGAGTCATTACGGTAATCCACTGCTCTCATAGAGAACAGTGGATTCCGTCGCTCCTCCCCGCTCGGCAAATCCGCCGCGGGGGGAGAAAGTGACATGCACATTATTTACGGCGCGGACGCGCCATAAACAATGCATTGTCTATGGGGCCGGGAGCGGCGCCCCCGCCGCGCTCCGGCCCCGCCCCCATCCCGTCCCTTATTCACGTCGGATTTGTGCGCTCAATACGGCGCACAAATCCGTCGTGAATAAGCCGTGTGAACATGGCCTAAAACTCATCTGACAGCAGCATTCAAGTGTTGGCTCTGTTATGGTGGGCACTGTATGGCTGGCAGTGTTATGATGGGCACTGTATGACTGGCTCTGTTATGGTATGCAGTATATAGTTGGCACTGTTATGGTGGACACTGTATGGTTGACACTATTATGGCGGGCAATGTATTGCTGGCATTGTTATGGTGGGCAAAGTATGGCTGGCACTGTTATGGCGGGCACTGTTATCATGGGCACTGTGTGACTGGCTCTGTCATGGTGGGCAGTACATGGCTGGCATTGTTATGGTGGGCATCTACCAGGTTAAGGGTACCGGAGTCTGGAGATCGGACACTGATACAGGAATTATTCCTGGAGGGAATTTTTCCTCCATTATGGGCCAATTGGTATCCACCACATAGGGGGTTTTACCTACTTTAAATTAACACAGTAGGCTTATAGGTTTTACTTTATGGGCATCATGTATGAAAACTGTCTTGGTCTAAGACTTTCCTTGTTGCCCATAGCAACCAATCAGAGCGCCTGTTTCATTTCATATAATGCTCTGAAAAAAATAAAAGGAGCACTCTGGTTGCTATGGGCGACAAAGAAAGTCTTAGAACTAGACAGTTTTCCTACATGTGGCCCCTTGTGTTTTCCAGTCTTCTTTGTTATCTAACTGTATAACTATGAAACAATGTAGGTGTTTTTCTGCCTTTTTTATGTGGGATCTACTTTGGAATCCTTGTGAAGCTTTTGAACACTTATTAATTTTACTTGGATTTTATTATTTTTCCAAGTTTAGTTAAACAAACTACAAATACATATTTTGCTTTGCTAGTAAACAGGATAATTTGAATATAATAATTATCAGTTCAGAACATAGGCTTTATTAGCAACCAGTGATGCACCATTTATTGACAAGCACTATGCATTGTCATTATCATCAATCTCAGGCTGTTGCTATATGTTTTTAGTTGGAGTTTCACAAGCATAAAATGGTAGAATTCCTATGTGGTAAAACATGTACCTAGTTATAGAACCTTTGTGGTAAATAAAGATTTGCTGTGGCACTGGTATATGGTCATTCTTGTGTAGCAAGGTCTCTGGAGTTTCTTTAAAAGTTTGTTTTCACTGAATGTTCCTACTACAACTATGTTTCATCTACTGCTGTTGTATTATTAAAACTCTTCAAAAAATGATGGCATACCCAAGCATAGAGGATTTCACTCCACTTTTCTATTTTATAGCAAGTACACAAATCAACATAAAAGAAAATCATTGTAATTATTGGCATATGTTTTTCCAAAAGAAAAATTCTTCCAGCACTCATACGGAAAGAGTGAATAAAAAAACGCACTTTATTATATCCTTGTTAAAAATATGGTTAAAAAGCAAAAAGTGACAACACACATACAGATTGTCTATGCATTTCAAGCCAATGCTATGGCCTCTTAATGGTGTTGGCTCGAAATGCATAGACAATTTATATGTGTGTCGTCACTTTTTGCTTTTTAACTATATTTTTAACAAAGATATAAAAAAAAAATTTATTCACTCTTTCCGTATGAGTGCTAGAAGAGTTTTTCCTTTGGATTTGTGATCATTCCTTCATCTACAGCAAGGGTTCCCAAACTCCAGTCCTCACTCCCCACCAACAGGTCATGTTTTCAGCATATCCCACAGAATGCACTGACAATAATTAAGTCACCTGTGCAGCATAATTACATCACCTGTGCAATGCTAAGGAAAGCCAGGAAACATGACCTGTTGGTGGGGCGTGAGGACTGGAGTTTGGGAACCCCTGATCTACAGCCTGATGCCTCTTCCCTGCACCATGAACCACTGACATCAAGTACTACAGTTTGAGCCACACAGGTGAGCGGACTTCTCTGGTTTTTGATATGTTTTTCCAGAACAAGTAGAGGAAAAAATTTTAAGTTACCTTGTAATGAATAAAAAGGGAATTGAAACAATGGAAAGGATCATAAAAGTCCTTCAAGATGGATATGCAACAAAGAGTGTGGTAAAAGATGTTTGTTGTTCCCAGTCAGCAGTGTATAAAATGTGGTGTAAAAGAAATAAAATGAGAAAGTTATTAACCCCTTAACGACCGCCCACCATCGGGCATTTCAGGTCGTTCGTCTGCAGCGACGTCTTTTGACGTCGCTGCAGACATCGGGGTTTGCGGCGCCCGGCGCCGCAATTGCAGTAGCGTCGGGGCTGTACTACACAGCCCCGATCTCAGAGCATGTCCTGCAGGCATCGGGCAGCGGAGGAAACCTCCGCAACCCGATGCTTTAACCCTTTGATTGCGGCGGTGCGTTACCGCAGCGCAATCAAAGGGTTCCCCTGCTCTGTCGGGTGATCGGACCGCCCGGTCACCCGACAGAGCTCAGGGACCGGCTGCACAGTCAGCCCTGGGGACCTAGCGTGGCCCCAGAGTTGTCTGTGTTTGAAGCCAGTGATTAGGACGCACTGTGTGCTGTCCTAATCACTGCCTGTGTCAAACTGACACAGATTAGCATGTATTAGCATATATGAATATGCTAATACATTACTAAGTGTAAAAAAAAAAATTAAAAAAAATGTTAAACAGTTCTCCCTTCATGGGAGTAAAAAAAAAAGTACAAAAAAAAACCATACAAAGTGTAAAAAAAAGAAGAAAAAAATAAATAATAAAATAAAAGTAAATATTTAATAAAAAATAATTGTACATAAATTACACGCACAAAAAAACCTACACATATTTGGTATCCACACGACCGTAATAACCTGTAGAATTAATCTAACAAGTTATTAAGTGTGAAATGTGAATGGTGTAAAAAAAAATTGTAATTTTTTTATTTTTTTTTTAAATAAAAAAAAATACTGCAATTATTTATAAGTGTACTTAAACTATTCCCCCATAAAGTACAACTTGTCTCGAATAAAACGAGGCCTCATACAGCTCGTCATTGAAAAATAAAAAAGTTACAACTGTTTAAACGCAAGGAGGCAAAAACTAAAAAAAAATATTCTGGTCATTAACTACTTTTCAGGCGTTCGGCTTAAGGGGTTAATAGAAAAAACAAGGGTAGACCAGATTTCAAAATGTCAGGACAGAAAACTCAAAACATTATACCTTAAAAATAGAAAATGTACAACAAAATGGATGGAAGACAAATAGAGGGAAGTAGGAGTCAATATCTGTAACACAACTGTAAGAAATCTGCTGAGTAAAAATGGATTTACATACATAAAAGTCAAATAAAGAAAACAAGGTTACAGTGGGATGAAGAGGAGAATCAATCATGAAGCGTGGGGAGTTGAATGCAACTGATATTCACTAATCAATTACCAATCTGCATTGTACCAGGAAATTCTGTTTGAAATTTGGTGCCAAATATATATAAAATATATAAAGAAAACAATCACATTTCTCCGCTGATTTATGATATGTGGTTGCATGTTGGGAAAAAGACCAGTGGAAATTGCAATCATTACCTCAACAGTCAATGCAAAGTTCTACAGATATTTGGACCATTTTCTCTTGTCATCAATAGCAAATAGGTTTTCAAGATGAAAATGCATCTTAAAAGGGTGGTCTCATCTCATAATTTCATGGGATGCATGAATGAAATAATGCTGCTTTGCTCTGTCACTTCCTGGTCAAGCTGTCTGTAATTAGCATATGAGCTCAGTGTATTCAGACTTCTCTATTTATTATGTTTATTGGACTAGATTAGCTAAATTACCTTCTACCAGGACAGGAGAAGCTGCTGAGCTAAAGTAAACAGCAGTAATTACTGTTTTTTGTCTGAAAGATCAGATAACACACAAGCTCTCATATGCTGTGACCTGTGTGATGACTTCACTCCCTGCTATCAGTTAGAACAAACAGCAGACAAGAAGAAGTACACAGGTACACTTGGGAAACAAGACAGAGCTCAGAAGGTGATAAAATCACTTGTAGCTACTTAACAAAAAAAAAAATGAACAAAGCAATATATTTGGAAAATGTCTTCATTTAGTGTTCCCTACATTTTGAAAGCTAATCTTTGTAGTGAGACAACCTCTTTAAGGCTAGGGCCACACAGCATAGGACAAAAAATTAGTCCAAAACCTAAAAACCGCTTTGAACCTGAGCATTTTGTCAGTTTTTTGTCCAAAGCAGCTGGGTTTCTGATGAGTTTTTTGGGTGGTTTTTAGTTTTTTGTTGAGGTTTTTGCCATGGTTTTTTGGGTAGTTTTTTATGCAGTCTATGTGAAAAGTTCTCCATCAAATTTTCGGAGGTTTTTAAATGCTTAAAACCACAGAAAGTCTGATGGAAAACCTGTGCTGTGTGGACATAGACATAGATTTCAATAGCAAGTTTTCTGCCAGACTCTGGCAGATTTTACATGTTCCTAAAACCTCCAGCTTTGAAAACTGACCAGAAAAAAGGGACCGGTGTAGATTACAGGTAGTGTTTTTGTATGGAAGTCTATGTGAAAAGTTCTCAATCACATTTTCAGAGGTTTCTAAATATTAAAAACCACCGAAAATCTGACAGAAAATCCATGCTGTGTGGACATAGCCTAAATCTATGAAAACTAGAAGCAGGAAGTATAAATCTACTAGAATCTACACCAGTCGCAAAATACAATATATGAAAACAGGATGTTAACATTAAAACTTAGCTTTTGATCAAGATATGAATACAATGGTGTAAATACTACAATGAATGATGCAGTATGAACGAAAAAAAGCAATATCTAGATACTAAGAATGGAAAATGCAAACCATACTCCATAGAAAGTTAAATGTAGGCAAACAATGCTCCAAAAGAGATCTTCAACACAGAGCGTAGTGAGTGGTCAGAAGGAGAAGATGTATATCCTTATATTGCCCTACCTAAAAGGCTCTAAACATCCTCACCAGGGGGTTACCGCACACATACAGGTGACCCTCGCAGAATAGTGCACCTTCCTACAGAGCAAAGGATGTTAAAGCTTTAATTCAAGAAAGGCATATCAACTCAATCACACAAACAGTATGGATCTTAACCAGAGTGAAAATTTATAAAGTGGATTTTAAGAAACTGGTCCTTTTTAACCCTTCAAAGGGGTTGTCTCACTACACTGATTCATGTTACCACAGTCCTGTTTTCTTGGTTTCACTTTGAATTCAGGGGCGTGTTTACTGGCTTCTACTAGGTTGCAGTAGAAGCCAGGTCTGTAGCTACAGCGAAAAGTACTGGCAGCCTATCAGGAGAGATCAAATAGGTCTGTAGCTATAGCGACCTGAGGAGCTGATGCAGCCCATACAAGATCTTAGAACAGGTAGCACAGTGTTGATAGACACATATTGCAAAGTGACTTGTTTTTGCAAAATCTTTAACATAAAAAGCAATCCTTGTAGAGAGACAACCCCTTTAATGACCCTGAGTATGTCATAGTGCCAGTAAGGCCTCGTTCACACGGCTTATTTGGGCGCAGATTGGAGCCGTACTGCGCGCCGTATTTGCGCTGCAGTACGGCTCCAATCCGTCCCAGTAACTACGGTAATCCACAGATCTCATAGAGAACTATGGATTCCGTCTCTTCTCCCCGCTCGGCGAATCCGCCGCGGGGGGAGAAAGTGACATGTGAATTATTTACGGCGCGTACGCGCCGTAGATAATGACAGTCTATGGGGCCGGAGAGCTGCCGGCCCCCCGCCCCGCTGCACGGCTGCCGGCGTAATTGCGGGGCGAAATCCGTCCCCGCAATTACGCCAGCAATAAGCCGTGTGAACCGGGCCTAAGGGGTTTTGTAGTGGGATCGCAGCGTGATCCCGCTACATAGCCGTCGGGTGTTAGCTGCTAATTATAGCTAACACTCGGCGGTAACAGCACGGGAGGGCACCGCCACCCTTCCGCGTTGTTGAACCCCCTAGAAGCCGCAGCAAAGATGGCCACAGCTTCTAAATGAATGAGAAACTGTGCCGCACATCATTTCTCATTACGATCGGAACATCAGCGGCCAGATCGATGAACATGGCAGCTGGAAGCCTTGTTCGGCCCCAGGCAAGAAGTGGGGAAACCGCCATCTTTGTACACCCTAATGCAGTGTATATGCAATGCATTAGGCTGTATAAATGATCGAGCCCCCTAGTGGTAAAGAACCCTAGTGAGACTCAAAGTTAAAGAAAAAAAACAATGTTTAAAGTGTAAAAAAAACTAAAAAAAAAATCACCCCCCTTTCATCATTTTGCAAATAAAGAAAATAAAATAATAAAAAAGTTACTCTTATTTGGTCTGATCTACAACCTCAATTCCAAAAAAGTTGGGACACTAAACAAATTGTGAATAAAAACTGAATGCAATGATGTGGAGGTGCCAACATCTAATATTTTATTCAGAATAGAACATAGATGACAGATCAAAAGTTTAATCTGAGTAAATGTTAAATTTTAAAGGAAAAATATGTTGATTCAAAATTTTACAGTGTCTACAAATGGCAAAAAGGTTGGGACGAGTAATAAGTGGCTGGAAAAATGACATTGAGCATATAACGAACAGGTGGAAGACCAATCAACACTGATTAGGTGAATTGACAACATGATTGGGTATAAAAAGAGCTACTCAGAGTGTCAGTGTCTCTCTGAAGCCAAGATGGTAAGAGGATCACCAATTCCACCATTGTTGGGCAGAAGGATAGTGCAGCAATACCAGGATGGTGTTACCCAGCGTAAAATAGCAAAGACTTTAAAGTTATCATCATCAACCATACATAACATCATCAAAAGATTCAGAGAATCTGGAACAATCGCTGTGCGTAAGGGTCAAGGCCGTAAAACTCTACTGGATGCTCGTGATCTCCGGGCCCTTAAACGTCACTGCACCTCAAACAGGAATGCCACTGTCAAGGAAAGAACAGAATGGGCTCAGGATTACTTCCAGAAAGCATTGTCAGTGACCACAATCCACCGGGCCATCCGCCGTTACCAGCTGAAACTCTACAGTGCAAGGAGGAAGCCATTTCTAAGCAAGCTCCATAAGCTCAGCCGTTTGCACTGGGCCAGGGGTCATTTAAATGGAGTTTGGCAAAATGGAAAACTGCTCTGTGGTCAGATGAGTCACGATTTGAAGTTCTTTATGGAACAGTGGGACGCCATGTCATCCGGACCAGAGAAGACAAGGACAACCCAAGTTGTTATCAACGCTCCGTTCAGAACCCTGCATCACTGATGGTATGGGGCTGCAGGAGTGCTTGTGGCATGGGCAGCTTGCATGTCTGGAAAGGCACCATTAATGCAGAGAGCTATGTTCAGGGTCTAGAACAACATATGCTCCCATCTAGACGTATCTCTTTCAGGGAAGACCCTGCATTTTTTAACAAGATAATGCCAGACCACATTCTGCAGCAATCACAACATCATGGCTACATAGGAGAAGGAGCCGGGTACTGAAATGGCCGCCTGCAGTCCAGATCTTTCACCTATAGAGAACATTTGGCGCATCATAAAGAGGAAGGTGCGACAAAGAAGGCCCAAGATGATTGAACAGTTAGAGGCCTGGATTAGACATGAATGGGAGAGCATTCCTATTTATAAACTTGAGAAACTGGTCTCCTATGTCCCCAGACCTCTGTTGACTTTTGTCAGTAGAATGGGGATGCCACACATGGGTAAAAACGGCATGTTCCCTACTTTTTTGGGATTTGTTGACGCCATGAAATTTTGAAACAACATAGTTTTCACTTAAAATGATACATTCTCTCAGTTTAAACTTTTGATCTGTGATTTGTGTTCTATTCTGGCTATAATATTAGATGTTGGCACCTCCACATCATTGCATTCAGTTTTTATTCACAATTTGTTTAGTGTCCCAACTTTTTTGGAATTGAGGTTGTATAACATCATTTATCCCATACACTAAACACCGTAGAAGAAAAAAATTCCAGATGCCAAAATTGAATTTTTTTTGGTCATTTCAAGTCCTCTTAAAATTGGAATAAATTTGATCAAAAAAATTGCATGTATTCGTAACTGGTAGCAATAAAAAGTACACTTCAGCCTGCAAAAAATGCCCCCCAATCAAGTCCATAGGTGTTAGTACAAAAACAGTTATTGGTCGCAGAAAATGTTTGGAATTTTTTTACGGTACCAAAACATAACGTAAACCGTACATGTTTGGTATTGCTGGATTCGTATCAACCTGTTGAAAACAGATAACACATTATATTTACCGAAGATTGAACGCCGTAAAAGCAAAACACTAGCAAACATGGCGCAAGTATGTTTTTTTCACATTTTACCCCACTTATAATTTTTGGGCCGTTTCCCAGTATATTCTATGGTAATATGAATAACACCATTAGAAAGTACATCTTGTCTCGCAAAATAAAAGCCCTCATACGTCTATGTAGGTGGAAGAATAAAAAAGGCGAGGAGGGGAAAAACGAATGTCAAAAAATGCCTCAGAGTTAAAGGGGTTAAGAAACCTGATGATGATTTTGTATCATTCCTAAATTCGTAAAGTCCATTCCTCAAAGAATTTAGGCATCGTAAAAGTTTGTTTTTTGTTACATAATTTCTTTCTCATTGCTGAGTGATTCCATAATTTTTTCCAGGGATTCCATATTTAATCTCTTTCTTCATGGTGTAGCATAACCTTGTCATATGAACACAATGAAGCATCTCAAAGTCTCGGAATAGAAGCAAGATAGACCTTGGTAAGCAGCTCTCTACATAATATCACTGAAAAAAAGAAACTAAACAGCTCTCCACATACCCAAGTGTCCCATTTCCCAGCAAATGTGATTGAGAATGATGGAGTATGCGGGCCACTTTTCTCATCTACACACTGCCACTGGGGCATACAGCTGAGGCAGACAGGCTTTGTTTTTCTGACCATGGGATTGTACAAGCCCCTCCTCTACGTCGCTGCCATTCTGGCCACAGAACCGTAAAATCAATTTTTATCACCGATGGGCTTTCAGAACTCTTTAAAGTCTTCAAGGAAATTAACCCCTTGCCCCACAGCTTTGCATGAGAGATGCATTACAGGAACCAGGTTGCAAGCAGATGTGCTGAAAGTTTTTAGAACCAGAGAAATGTGGGCGCTCCAGTCTGTTGTTCTGCTGACTCAAGCAAATGTTAACCAGCGCTGTTTACTTTTGATGTACAAATCTCTAGAACAAATAGCAATTCAGCTGTAAAGGAGAAATATAGTGTATGTTCAGCAGCAGACACAGCGGCTCATGCCTCTACAAAGGCTTCAGGGCTACAGCTTGCTTGGATCCAGGAACTAACTAACTATATGTAATCTGCAGGAAGTAAAGCACCTGCACATGTACATCGCATCGCTCACATTAAATAGAGTTATAGATTTTTTTTGCCTTTCCTTGCTCGGTAATTTGCATAGAGGTCTGCAGAGGCGTATAAGAAGCAGAAGCCATTGTTAGCTTAAAGGGCTGCTTCACTTTTTAGCAAAGTTTAATTCATTCTTTGAGAATAGAAAAAGGTTGAGCTGCGGTTTCAGTCACAGCCATAGGGCCCATTTACACGGCAACGGACAAATACCGGTCGGATAAACTGACCGGTATTTGTCCGGTTTGTGTGCCGTCCCAACGGCCGAGGGAGTGGGGGGGTGGCTTTTCTCCGCGACTGACATGCACATATTCCATCCAAAAACCAAGCGGAAGAATGTGCATGCACAATGTTTTTCGGGCGGCTGGCGGTTTGCAAAAAAACGCCGGGCAGAAAACCCATGCAGTGGGGACTGCTGCACGGGTTTTCCATAGAGCCCCGTTGTGCTCGTTTGCGGCCTGCAAAACCGCAAACAGTCTGAAAGACCAGCCGCAAACCCGTGCCATGTGGACATGCCCATAGACAGAAGGGGCACTCTTTTCTTGTAAAATAGCAGACCAGCCAAAAATATGGGCTGTAAATATAGAGAGAGCAGAACAGATCTCAAGGGTCATAGTGTAAACTGGCAGTCCAAAGGCCGCATTGTCCTATTGTACCTATACCAGGGGCCTCACTTCAATTGTTAACACCCAAAATGACTGAGAGGTCTCGGTTCTGCTTTAGGGACTGAAATCAGAATGGGGGGGGTATCCTGCTCAGTGCCCCAGAAAGAGGATATGAGGCACCTATTTTCATTGTAGTTTTTGGGGGGTTACAGAAGTAACTGTTTCGCAACTATACTAGAGAAGACAGCAGTCATATATAGCCTCCTCTCCAACTCATTTCCTCCACTTTGGAGTCTCGAACCTATCAAATATCTTGTGGATAGGTCATGATTGTGTCAGAAATAAATACTCCTTAGAGGAAAAAATCCAGAAATAATACAAAAACAGTTTTTACTAGATTTCTCATTTAGACCATGCAGTGCCCTCAATAACAGTGCCAGCCACAGAGTGTCCAATATAACAGTGCTCACCGTAACAGTGTCTGCCATAACAGTGCCAGCCATAGAGTTCCCATAGAGTTCCCACCATAACAGTGCCAGCAATATACTGCCCACCATATCAGAGCCAGTCATACAGTGCTCACCATAACAATGCCAGCCATATACTGCCCACCATAACAGAGCCAGTCATACAGTGCCCACCATAAGGCCTCGTTCACACGGCTTATTCTGCCGCGTATTGGCGCCGTACTGCGCGCCGGATTTGCGCTTCAGTACGGCGCCAATCCGCGGCAGCAATTACGGTAATCCACTGCTCTCATTGAGAACAGTGGAATCCGTCGCTCCTCCCCGCTCGGCGAATCCGCCGCGGGGGGAGAAAGGGACATGCACATTATTTACGGCGCGGACGCGCCGTAAACAATGCATTGTCTATGGGGCCGGGAGCGGCGCCCCCGCCGCGCTCCGGCCCCGCCCCTTATTCACGGCTAATTTCTGAGCGCAATCCGGCTCACAAATCCGTCGGGAATAAGCCGTGTGAACACGGCCTAACAGTGCCAGCCATAGAGTGCCCTCCATAACAATGACCACCTTAACAGTGCACAGCATAATAATGCCAACCCTGACAGTGCAAACCATACAGTTCCCACCATAATAGTGTCAGCCATAACAGTGCCCACCATAATGCCAGCAAAAGAGTACCCGCCATAACAGTGCCAACCATACAGTACTTACCATAACAGTGCCAGCCAAATACTGCCCACCATATCAGAGCCAGTCATACAGTGCCCACCATAAGGGCTTGTTCACACAACGTTTTGGATCCGTTTTGGATGCGTTTTACGAATCCGTTTTTAACCTGCGAAAACTGGATGCAAACTGCATCTAAAAAGCGGATCCAGAAAACGCAACAGCTGATCCTTTTTTGGATGCGTATTGCGGATCCAGTTTTCGGATCCGTTTTTTCAATGCTTTATTTAAATCAACCTATCAAACTGCTATTTAAATATAATATAACCTATCAATGACCAAGAAAAAAACCTTTTTTTACCTAGTGTCAATCAACTCTACAGTACATACACCTATGATTTTAGAACCAGCCCCCCTATTTTTTTTCTTAAATTAAGCAATAGTTTTCAAACCCACCCCATGTAAATGAATTAATAACAATCATTTATAAACTAAATATATATTTAGTATACATATATAAATATATTTATATACATTTATATAAATATACATTTATATAATATTATATAAATTTATATTATTATATACATTTATATTATATATAAAAACTATACAATATTGTGTGTGTGTGTGTGTGTATATATATATATATATATACACACACACTATTATATACATTTATATACATATATATTTATATACATTTATAAACTAAATATAACCCAAACATAATATTCAAATTTTATATTTAATTTAAATCCAATGCGTTTTACGTATGCGTTTTTGGCATCGAAAGCGGATCCAAAACGCACCCAAATGTATGCTGCGCTTTTGGATCTGCTTTCGGGATGCCAAAAGCGCACTCCATTATTTCCTATGGGGATTTCTCTTGCGTAAAACGCAAGAAGAATTGGCATGTCAATTCTTAAAACGGATCCGAAAAGCGAATCGCGAAAAGCGCATCGGCGATCACTCGTGTGAACAGCGATGCGCTTTTGCCATTGAAAGCAATGTTAAACACACTGACAATTGTTAGATCCGTTTTGCGGATCCGTAAAACGGATCCGTAAAATGGATCACAAAAACGTCGTGTGAACGAGCCCTAACAGTGCCAGCCATACAGTGCCCTCCATAACAGTGACCACCATAACAGTGCACATCATAACAATGCCCGCCATGACAGTGTAAACCATACAGTTCCCACCATAACAGTGTCAGCCATAACAGTGCCTACCATAACAGTGCCAGCTATTCAGTACCTACCATAACAGTGCCAGCTATACAGTACCTACCATAACAGTGCCAGCCATATACTGCCCACCATAACAGAACCAGTCATACAGTGCCCACCATAACAATGCCAGCCATGTACTGCCCACCATGACAGAGCCAGTCACACAGTGCCCATGATAACAGTGCCCGCCATAACAGTGCCAGCCATACAGTGCCCACCATAACAATGCCAGCAATACATTGCCCGCCATAATAGTGTCAACCATACAGTGTCCACCATAACAGTGCCAACCATATACTGCATACCATAACAGAGCCAGTCATACAGTGCCCACCATAACACTGCCAGCCATACAGTGCCCACCATAACAGAGCCAGTCATACAGTACCCACCATAACACTGCCAGCCATGTACTGCCCACCATGACAGAGCCAGTCATACAGTGCCCATCATAACAGTGCCCGCCATAACAGTGCCAGCCATACTTTGCCCACCATAACAATGCCAGCCATACATTGCCCGCCATAAGAGTTTCAACCATACAGTGTCCAACATAACAGTGCCAACCATATACTGCATACCATAACAGAGCCAGCCATACAGTGCCCACCATAACAGAGCCAACACTTGAATGCTGCTGTCAGATGAGTTTTACTCTCTGAAGTATAAGGACAGAAACAAAGCATGTTTGTGTCCTGATGGCTGGGGGCCGCAAAGAGGGGCACAAGGGCCACATGTGGCTCTTGTGCAGGATTATTGTGCAACCCTAATGTGCTCATATAAATAAGGTACACAGAATTTCTATTTTTTTTTTTTACCTCTCTATTTGTCTTATAAGCCAAGAGAATGTCTTCGGAAAAAGAAAGATAATTGAGACAAAAAGGAAAAAAACTACAATGTTCCATATTTGTGGTTCACCACTATTATATCATAATTATATAGTCCCATTTCCATAGCGTTTGTGCTCCCTGTTCATGGTATGTGTTGGGATAACGTGAAATGTATCCAGATGATACTACTGCAAGGCTGTGACCGGCTTATAGACTTAAACAGGGCCATGTTGTCCGAATTGGACTACATTTGCCCTGTTTACCAAATGTCTATGCATTGTGCTGCGGACACATAAACATAGTCCACTACATTTGTATGTCTGATACAGAAACTGTATTGGTTTGGTACCATGATATTGCCTTTCAATGATATAGTACTTTCTTCTGCCTACTCAGTTCCCATACAGTGTCATAAACGGTACAAATAACCATTCTTATGCAGTACACAATTTAGTCACTATACATTATAGCTCCCCAAAAAATGGTACTGTGCAGTTAATTAAAAAAAATTATATCATATAGTGCCAGACACCGTCATTCACTGCAAAAACAGTATACTAAAATAAAATATACAGTGCCTAAGTAGCAGTGTCACACAATTGAATTCAATGGTACTATGCTCATATAACAGCTTCATTATAAATAATACTATTATACTTATATATATATATATACTATTATACTTTGAATTTAATTTTAAGATTGCTCATAGCTGTATGGCCCACATCCATATGGGAAGTTGATATGTCCTAAAGGTCCCACACCCCCTAAACCTGGCCCCTTTTACTTCAATTACACTTGCCATAAAAGTGATCAGTAGGGACTGAAGTGTTAAAGTTTTCGATTAATGTCTCTTCCTGGTTAGGCTGTGGGTGGTTCCATAGCAGTAATTAGCCTATCCGCTCCATATTCCCAGCTCTTTCAATTGCACTTTCATGAAAGCAGGAGATCTTATCTATAGAGCACAGGGCTTCAGAGCTTAAAGTAAACAGGTACGTAATCTCATTTGTTTGTTAGAGATAATATGCTCTGTTCTTAAGCTGCTGGCGTCCTGTGTGCCGACCTGTGGTGACATCACTCCTGCTCTTAAGTAAGACAGAGCAGAGAGAGAAGGGAAGAGTCAGTCGGTAACCTAGAGAAACCTGTGAGCTACTCAAAGCAGATAAAATCTCTCTTATCTCTCTTATCTCGTGAACAAAGCAAAATATACAAAGCAATGTATTTGGAAAAAAATCTTCATTTACATTTGTTTAATCTTTGTACTTAAGATTTCTAGAAATCCTAAGGCTGGGTTCAAACATTCCAGTTACATTGAGGCAACCACGATGTAGTCAGCAGTGTACTGGTCCACAAGTCAGTGCCTTCTTTGCTTGTTCCCACACGTTTCAATGTGGTAAATGTGTGGTCATTAACAGACAACAGCTTGAAACTGAAATCATCTTGAAGAAGGCACTGACTCACAGGACTGTGTGGTTTTGGTGGCTTCATGGCCTTAAAGGAGTTGTCTCATTACAAGCTTTCAGCCTAAGTCAGTGAGCCTGGCAGTTGAATTCAGGGGCGTGCTTCTTGTCTGCCTCCTCTCCTCCCTCTTCCCCCCTCCCCTCAGCACACAGAAAGCGAGAGGGGGGGCGCAAGGGGGTTTGCTGCCAGAGTTAACCCTGTGTGTGCCTGCCTAGGTCTGCTGCAGCTCTTGCTGCTCGTCTCCACAGTCAGGAGACAGGAGAGAGCTGATCTATGAGTGTGGAGCCAGAGCAGGGGGGATGCAAGTGTTCCTATACCCCCTGCTTAGCATACAAATCTGCACATCTCCAGCAACAAACAGACCCTGTCAGAACAGACACAGGGCAGCTGTGAAGTGTTACTATACTCAGGATGTGTCACTAGTACAGCAGAGCATGAAGCATTCACATGCCCCCTGATCTGTATAGTATTAGTATAGTTACAGCTCCACAGACACATCATGATTATAGTAACACACAGGGTCACTGCTGTCTCATCTATCTGTGTAGAGAGCAGAAGGAAGCAGGCACACACAGGGTTAATCCAGGCAGCACGGCACAGAAGCCAGAGCCCTCCTGCCCCCTCCACTACAGAAGCATTCTGTGCAGGAGGGGCTCTCTGCTCAGACCTGTATTCTGAAGGTGATGAGTCATACAGACCTGACAGCCAGTGAGATAAGGATCAACAGGTCGGCTGCTATAGAGATTTTAGAAGCTGATGTAGTACTACTAACAGGGCTAACTCAAAATCAGTAGGACATTTGTAATGAACATATATTGCAAAGCTGCTTGTTTTTTAAAGATCTTTTAATTAAAACCCAATCATTGTAGCGAGACAACCCCTTTAACTCGGCTGTGATGCAACTGCTATATGTGAACATGTGGTAACGCCATATGCGGTAAGGATGCCACATGAGTTATTTTACTCCATTCACAATATCAGGTACTGGATGTTTGCACTAGTGATGGATTGTGATTAACCCTCCCTCTAATGAAATCAAGCCATTTTGATGAAAAAGAGTCTTGTGTCTGAAATACTATTTTAAACATATATTGCTGGATGATTTGCACAAGTTTATTAAGTTATAGTTTGTATAATAGGTTAAATCAGGGACAATGTGGTGAGGTTGCCCTTTGGGGAAGGAACTCCATCTGGAGGAAACATTTGGGCCCCTCTACACGGCAAGGGTTTACAGTCATTTTTTAATGTGAATTCGGATTTCAAAAACCATCA
Source organism: Phyllomedusa bahiana (assembly GCA_025379985.1). Taxonomy (NCBI): domain Eukaryota; kingdom Metazoa; phylum Chordata; class Amphibia; order Anura; family Hylidae; genus Phyllomedusa; species Phyllomedusa bahiana. The sequence continues at coordinate 127,172 of JAODAL010004428.1, read as the reverse complement.
AAAACTGACCGTAAAACTGATTTCTCAATTCTGTTGTCTGTATATGATTATGGGGACAGAATTCTTGCCTGCACTGCTTTTAACAGCATTTAAAGAGATACTTTACAGCAGCTTCATGCACATAGAAGCCTGTGAACTGAATCAGTCCCATTGACTTCTATAGGAGAGTTTTCTAGTCATACTCTGTGACCTGGGAAGAAGTCAGTGTGCAGGGAGTGGAAGACGGTGAACTGTGACCTCTCCTATTGTGACTGGTGGATCCTGTGTTATCCATACACATTGGTGTCTCTTTTCAGTTTGACCCTGCTTGTGCTAATAATGAGCAGACTATTGAAAGTGTCTCTTTACAGAACAGGAAGTGTCAGACCATTATTAGGCTTAGTGGCCAAAGTGAAAATATTAAAAGTGATATGGAAAATAAAAAAAAACAAAACATTCAAAATTCATAAAAAATATGTCTATCATAAAAACATGAGTTAAACGATAAGTCATTTTTTTGATGACACCTTTAGAGATAAGCACTAGGGACATTGACTGGGAGTGGATACTGTCACTCAGTCTACCTTGACCAATTCCTGTAAACTGAACCTGAGCACACTTTTCTGAAAGAAGGTGAAGCCGGAACCTACTATGAATCTGTATATGAAAATGTGAATGGATGACCTAATCACGATTTTATAACTGACTACAGGAGTTATAAGTAACTAGTTCTGACTATGTACTTAAAGTTTTTTTTGTTTGACTATTCCTTTTTATTAGGTGTCCCTTGACAATAAGCTGATCTTAAAGTATCCCCCTGCTCGAACCCCCAGCGATCAGCTGTAATCTGTGTAATTTCCCTGCAGCGCCACCATAGGAGAAATTAAACATTACACAGTGTTTATTCAATTCAGTGGGTCAAATGAGAATCCTGACATTGGGACCCCACTTCACTAACTCAGAACTCTCCACTATGGGATATAGAAATAGGTTTTATAAACCAAAGAACCCATCTAAGAATATACTTTAAAGGGGTTGTTCACCCAATTTTATTTAAATTCATTATTCCTGTTGCCGTGGTAAAATAAAAAAGACAAGTAGTCACTCTTGTTCCAGCAATGCAATTGCCGATCCTTTCCCTGGTTCTTCTATTGATTTCCTGGTAATGGCAGTCGGCATGTCACCACTGCAGCCGTTGATTGGATGCAGCAATCACGTGACATTATCCTACATCACCGCTCAGAGCCCTTCACTTCATAGTTCCCCTATGTACATTAATCTCTGACTCCCCTTCTGTGAGCTCTGACAGCAGTGAGAGGATTGCTTGATAGACCTTCTTTCAGGTTGGGTATGGCCTCAGAAGTGTAAGTGTTATCAGCAATAACCTGATAAGTGTGAAGAAATCCTCACCACCACCTCCTTAGTGTAAAAAAAGATTGCTCTATTTCTCTTTCATGTATTGCTCGTGGTCTAGTATAATTTTATCTATCCATGTGGAGTGAACAAAAGAAAAATCATTATATCAGTACCTACTATTTGTAATGAGACTATGTAAAGTCTCGGTCCTCAATCTGCAAACTTACCCTCTCCCAATCTGTTCTGAATGCAGCAGCCAGGCTTGTCTTTCTCTCCAGCCGCTATACTATCTCTACCTGTGTCAGTCACTGCACTGTTGCCATCAGTACAGAATACAACATAAAAAAACTCACCATCTCACCCATAAGCTCTCACAGTGTTGTCCTCCTACATCTCCTCCATCATCCTCTGTCTACCACCCTAACCCTGCTCTCCGCTCTGCTGATGATATCAGACTACATTCCTCAATCAACCGAACCTCCCATGCCCGTCTCCAAGATTTCACACGTGCAGCACCTGTCCTATGGAATATGCTCCCGCGGGCGATCAAGCACATTCACAACCCTCACAGTTTTAAGAGGGCCCTGAGAAAACATCTTCTCAGCCTGGCCTACCAAGATCCCTAACTGCTATCACACCTGTCACTCCCTACACTAGGGCACTCACAGGCACTTATCTGTATATAGATGTACTGTCAGGGTGGCTGGGTCACCCAATTTCTATGTAAACCACCTCTTATTTATGTAACATGGCTGGACCATAGTAAACTGAGCACTTCTTAACCCTTTGTCTCACCCATACACCATAATAGATTGTAAGCTCTCGCGAGCAGGGTCCTCATACCTCGTGTCTCATTTGTAAGTTCTTTTAATGTGTAATGTCTGTATGTACACCCTCTAATTTGTAAAGTGCTGCGGAATATGTTGGCGCTATATAAATAAAAATTATTATTATTATTATTATTAAAGATAAGTAGCAACTAAAGTAGAGTGAGATTAGTCAACCCTGCCACACAAAAGTTCTCTCTCACAACTAGAGAAGGATAATATTTTATGTGCAATTTTTGAGTCCATGGGGCTGCTGATATAAAAAGAAAATGTTTTCCAGGAATATTGTTTTTAAAAAAACAAAACAAAACAAAAAACTCCCTTCTGATGGTAGTGTCCCGTTACATCAAATTTTGTGTAGGTGGACGGTGTCGTTACCAATTCTTGATCATACCTTTTCTTGAATTTCAGCGCATGATATTAAAAGCAGCATTTTAAGGGTCCTTCTTTGCTGGTATATTGCCACATGTGATCCCAGCCTAGAAATGAAAGATACTTAGGCTATGTTCACATGGCGTATGGAGGCGCGTACTGTACGCGGCGCAATATGCCATGTGTTTTGGAAGCACGTGTTGATAGCCTCCAGCCGGCCTCACCGACATTTATTGTCAGAGTAACTTCTTTCCCCGGGCGTACAATATGATCATATTGTACACCCGGGGAGATGACACGTGATTCATAGCTCTCTATGAGAGCTATGAATTACCGTAATTGCGGCGTGCATTTTGCGGCATATAAAGCGCAAATACACAGCAAAATATGCCCGCAAAAACTTTTAGAAAATAAGCCGTGTGAACATACCCTTGGGGCAACCTGTATTCACGGGGATGCACTAGTTTCTAGAAACAAGAAACCTGTTGTAGCCTCGTCGTACAGATGTATGAGCAGTTTGTATGCCAAAGTCTGGTTCATGCTTGGACAGACTCGACACTTTTGAATGTGGCAATTCTACAGGGGCTTTTCACGACAGATTTGTATGCCATGCAGCACAACAAAATATATTGCAAAACTGTCCTAACAATCAATACCAATTTCAAGGTGGCGAGGCTGAGACACATTTTGGCACATACACATTCATGCGCCACTTTTTGCTCTGAGACTCTTTCATACATACTGACGAATGCCACACTAATTTACTGAGAAGCACGACTGTCTAGTATGCGCCAGTTTTCACAGACGTGGCTGGGTATGCATCTCTCCATCTCCTCATAGAGCCAAGTAAGCTTTGAAGACAGATTTCGAAGTATAGCACAACAGCCTATGGGATAGCGTAAAACTGTGGACAGCTTTGGCTGCTCGATACCATATGACAACACTACCATTAAGTCCTCTGTATTATGACATAGATGTACCTTATTGTAGCTCACACATCTTGAGCCTCTAATCTGCATCACTGATATTTTACAGGCAGTCTGTAGTTAAGAGCACCACGTTCCCCAGGCTGCGCTCATCGTCCACGGCAAGAAGCGATGGCCACTATTCATCAACGTCTACTCTATAGAGAGTCTAAAAAAAAAGAGAGAGACTGTCCACTGTCACCGCATCATTCATCAGGTGTAAAGAGGGGACATGAGAGCCCGAGAGCGATGGCTAGACCGACACACAGACAATAGATGATGTGCTATGGATGGAAAATATAAACCTATGATATATAAAGTAGAAATGCCCAGTCATGACAGCACATAAACATGCAATATCTAAGACTCACAGAACTTCCAAGCCTGAAGAATATTTGCTTATTTTGCCTCATATTAAGGTTTCACTTTATATTCACCCTGTCTCCCCCCTCGCCCTTTGCCTCACTGTGATTCACGGTTTGCTGGTGCCATTATATTGCCGTATAAATTTACTTTATTCGCGTCCAGCCTCATATTTCTAGCCTGGGACCTTGCGTCGGCTACACAATCCATTTATAGACAAATCAATTAAATATTTCTTCCTAATCTGTCACATCTTATACAAAGATGCAAAGAATTATTGGGTGCCACAGGCATGAGTAACTATAGACTTCATGAGGAAGAGGAGAAGACGGGTGGAGATGACTAGATGCCATTACCTGCATTGCTATCCTGAACAGAACCACTACCATCTGCCAAATGTCACTCTTCCAATGGGGAACTATATTTTACAGCCTCTTCTGGCATTTCTGAGGGCTACAAAGCCTTCATGTTGGAAATTAAGAAATTACACCCAGGCTCAGAGGAACGCAATAGGAATTTTATCTCAAGCGTTAAAATTGTAGCCTGGAATTCATGGAATAACATCCCGCCTATTATTTTTATGCCCTGAAATGCTAAACCCTTGTAGACGGTATCACATGCAGGAGAAAGTCGTTTTTTTTTCCATTGAACGTCTATTATATTAACAGGGAATTTCATGCAGCATTTTCCTGATGTCAAGCTGTTATCTGGGCTATGCTTGGCAGCTCTCCCTACCAACCAAGATGCTACAGGCAGGTTAATGAGCCAAGGAGAGAAGAAAACTTCTATAGAAAGAGCCCATAATTCTTCCTCAGTGACCTATGGGTTAATAAATTATCACGGACTCCCTCAAAAGACTGAAATCCTCACCCAGTGTTTGCTCTGAGGGATACACAGGGTTAAACTATCCAGGTGCCTGAACACCTCTTCAATCTCCAGCCATAAATCTGGCTTGTTCTCATCACCTGAGCCTCTCTCATTATTGATTTCCCTTTAATGAAAGTTAATTATAACACCGATTTAATTAATGGAATCCCTCTGCCGCTTTACGGCTTCCCGCATTAACGCTTTTCTAGGAGGGAGGGGGCCAGTTTGCAGGCTGAGAGATAAATCAGAAATGTAGGGTGGTCATGCCAGAAACTGTACCAGTGGGTGAATATGTAGTCAAATGGAAAAGGCTATTAACCCATTCAGCAGTGCAGCAAATTTTCGGTTTTGTTCTCGTCTACGAAGTACGAAGGTCAAAAAAAAAAAATCGTGCAAGAATATGAATGAGTTAATGGGCAACTATTGTCCTTAGTATGTACATCTGTGTGTATGGACATAGCAAGATGACAATGGGACCCTCAGAGGGAAAAGTGAATGTACACTTCTATGGAATATGTTGGTGCTATATAAATAATGCTTATTAAATAAGAGAAGACAAAGGAAATAAGGGAACATTTATTAGAAGTAGATGAAATTGGGCAGAAGGTTGAATAAAGTCAAATATTTGAGAGTGGGGGTGGACATAGAAGCAAAAGGAGGTAACGGAATGGAATCTGAAGAACAGAGAAAGAAATTCTGAAGCAACTAGAAGACAAAAGAGAGGAATTACATAGAGCCACAGACATGAAAGCAGAGGATGACGGGGGAGGGAGGCAGGCGCCAGCAGCTGCAGAGGAGAAAAGATTCCTGAGGTGCTGGGGACCCCTACTGGAGTAATGTGCAGGACCAGCTCAGCATCTACCTGCAGGACCCTAGCTGTGAGCAAAACAGCCCTATAATGAGATCTGGGGGAGACTAATGAAAGGCAGGGGAGGTAAATTTCTCTGCTGGCGTGGTCACAAAGTGGGTATTAATCATCTGCAAGATTCATGGGGCTGGAATACAAAGCAGGCGCTGGAGTGTGTTCTCCACAAACCTTCACAACATTTGTTTATCCCTCTACTTATGAAGAGCAGGACATGATCACATCTGGGAAGAGGGAAAGAAAAGCTGCATGTGATGGATGTACAATGTGAGCGGGTACATGCTACCAGGGCTGCCATCAGTCATCTATTAACCGTTTCAGGGCCCCATACAACCAAATCAAATGGAGCCCCATCCCATTACTAGTTCCTATTTTTTAACATACCAGTGGGCCCCTTTTTGACTATGGCCCCTGACAGGAGTACTGCCCATACTGCCCTATTGGCACCCCTGCATGCTACCCAAAACACAATGCACCATGATTCATCTGACGGGGCTACATACAATCTTCTCTTTTATGGCCATGCTTTGGGATTTGTATAGGGTCACCTCTGTATAACACAACAGTAGGAGAGTTGTCATTTAATCCAAATATTGTAGGAGAATGAAGTCTTCAAAGCAAAGAATAGCTCTACACTCTGCAAATGTCAGATCTAGCATCTATGGGATAGATGTCTTCATTACCGTGTTTGATTTACACAGTACAATCAAATTGCATTTTTTGCTGTAATGATTAAAAAATTCAACTGCTCCAAGTGAATAAGTCCTTAGAGGAGCTGTGACATTTCCTGACTGTTGTAGTAAATCCTAGTGATCCCTGTGAAAAAACACTTCTGGAGCATCTTCTCTTATAATTCAATGTTATGCTGTTCCTCTGTTATTCCTTATAGAAATTATTATCAATCAGGCACCTGGGTGTTTTCATTCCACTTTTCAAATGGGTGTGTCCCTGCACACAGTGAGGCCATGTTCACACGCCTTATTTTGGGAAGGATTTGGTCCCGTATTCCGTTCCGTACTGCGCGAAATACGGCGCAAATCTGTCCCAGTCATTACGGTAATACACAGTTCTCATAGAGAACTATGGATTCCATCTCTTCTACCCGGTCGTGAAATACGGCGAGCGGGGAGAAAGTACATGCACATTATCCCGGCGTGCATAATGGTTGTCTATGGGGCCGGCAACTAGCTGGCCCCGCCCCCGCTACACGGCAGCCGGCGTAATTGCGGGTGAAATCCGTCCCCACAATTATGTCGGCAATAAGCCGTGTTAACATAGCCTGACTGTGTCAGCCCGATTGGACAATGTTAGACTGAGCATGCACACATCCCCAATTAGTAACACCCAGCTGACAGATTCAGTAACACATCTCTAGAAGGAATAACAGAGGGACAGCACAACATAGAGTTAACAGATGCTCCAGAATTGTTATGTCACAGGGAACACAAGGATTTACTAAAACATACAAGTCAGAAGATGGGTTCCAGTTCGTACCTTCTCTTTGATTGCAAAAAAAAAAAAAAGGTTCGACTCAAAACGGCAGATCACCAAATTTCTAGCAGGTATTTTTACTCTATTATGTTTATACCTAGTCATAGAGTAATGACACTGACAAGAGCAACCCTGTCTAGAACCTGTCTGTGATAAATGACGGCTTTTCTCCGTGGTTTGCAGATTCAAGCCCTCCCCCTTCGCACCCTCATGTTCATGTTCTGTCTGAAAACCGGGCAGAAGAATGAACATGTTCTAAGTTTTCCGGATCGCCAGCGATGTAAAAAAAAATCTGGCGGAAAATCCATGCGGTGTGGACTGCTGCACGGATTTTCCATTCAAGTCTACGGGGGGAGCGATGCTTGTCAACAAATAACCTGCGTCGTGGCGGCAAGCCCTAAGATTATATGCAGGAAATAGACCTTTTGACTGGAACATACAGCAGCTCTTGTGCATTACACAGACAACCATTAACTTAAAGGGGTTTTCCCATCTAGCCTGCTCTTCACAGCCAGCTTCAGGCTCCCAGTTCCAGTTCAGGTTGTTGGCAGTTCTACAGCAGTGACTGATATTTCAGCTCTGCTATTCCTAGCTAAGTCATTATAGAGACTTCAGTGATGGAGGTTTTTTTTAATAGCATGGCACAAGGCTATAGAGTGATAAAAGGGTAACGTTTGTCAGTAAGAAAAATAATCAAGCTCCAATGCTGCTAATAAGATACCGCAGGCAAGGGCTGCTAAAGCAGATAGAAATGGTTGGCAGTATAGGAAACCTTCTGTAAACAAGCTGGAGATAACAACTGCTCTAAGGCTCTGTCTACACAGCTAACATTAAAAAAACATTGAAAATATAACAGTATTATAACATTGTCATACCACGGTTTTTGGCGCGGGTTTTCAGATTTGCCACCGGCCCAGTACATTGACTGTACAGGAATCCACCGGAAAATAAAACATGTTCTATCTTCTGGTGGAGGGGCGGCAGTTTAGAAATCCCACAGTAGGAAATCCATGCTGTGTAGATTACAGCACGGATTTTCTATTGCGGTCTATGGGGCACTGGTTACAGTTGGATTTTCGGCAGTTTCAAGATACTGAATCCACCAACCAGCGATCAACTGGCAACCGGGACACCCTTTGAGGCTACCAAAACGCATGCAGCAATAAAATGCATGCATATTTTAATTAACCCAAATTTAATTTGTGTTTCAAATGTAGGTAAATTCTAGGCTTGTATTCTAAAAAATAAAATAAAAAGAGTCTTTACTGCATGTGTTTTTGATGCAGTTGAGAAACGCAACAAAAATGCAAGCCCAGACTTAAAAGGGTTTTGCCACAAAGTCAGTTCCTTACCTCTTATCTGCTGAGGAGGGAATATAAACTAAGCATTAACGGCTGCAGGGTGGAGAGGGAGGGGGTTGAGCAGAGCCAGGAAGCAAGGAGCGTCTCTAAAGTTTACTCAAATAATAACATTAAAACCAGTGGATTCTCTATACAGCAGACAGACTCATACACTACACTTTCTCCCCAGCCCCTTGCAAGCTCCTTCATGTTCCCTGTCACCAGATAAGAAGTGCAAACAGGCAAGCGCGGCCAGATCAGCTCCCTGTCAGTGTCCTGGTTTCAGGAAACTAAGGGGGACTGAGTAATGCTGTAGCTCTCAGAGGCTTCACTTTTTGTAATCACATATATTACGAAAAGTGATTAAATACCCATTTTGGAGGATCCCACGTCCACATTACATCGTGGCAAAACCCCTTTAACAAAATGTAACAATCAACCCTTTTGAAGTATATGCATTTGTTCTGTATTTTTCGAGTACATTCCTTTGTGCCTCCAAACTACCATAGTGTGACAAGATGTAGAAAAAAAACAGTTGCTACATAAATTTACTCAACAGACTTACAAATTCTTGAAATCCAAAGAAGTCTGGTTGATATATCACTACCTGATACTTGGCTAAGTACATGTGTTAATGAGCAGAGCAATAGAGGCATTAGGGTGTTAATGTGTCATTCAAACCCATAGCCAATTCATAGAAGTGTAGTGATATACAATAAAAGCACTGACATTAAAAGAGCCGTCACCAGCAGCTCGTTTGTGGCTTTCATATAGAAAGATTTCTTTTTATCACAATACACTGGGAAAAACTGAAAAGAAAAATAGGTGCAAGCAGAAAGATTATCATTAAGATACTGAACAAAATGCATGTTGATATTAAAGAAGTAAAGTAAGAAGAATTGTAATATTTTGGATTTTTTTGTAGTTGATAATTGTTCGCATTCCTTTGTTATTTCCTCACACTTGCTACACTTATTTCCTCACCTTTGTTGCTATTAGGTTTTTATCATTCATGTTACTGTAAGAAAGACTCATGGGCGGCATTTGCAATTCTTATGCCCTCCGGCTGCTGCTGTGTTTTACCCTAGAGGTCAAGTGTTATGATAGGATTGTCTGCAATGATGAAACAGAGCTGCTCCCTTAGGGCATGTTCCCAAGGCAAGGGTTTTCGGCCGGTTTGCGGTTTTTCAGACCGCCTGAAAAACCGGCCGAAAATGAGCACAATTGAGCTCTATGGAAAACCCGTGCAGTGGGGACGGGTTTTCCGCCCGCGGTCCGCTCAAAAAACATTGAGCATGTTCAGTCTTCCGTTCGGTTTCCGGACGGAATATGAACATCTCAATGGGAGGGGGGAGGGCTGTTCTCCACTCATCGCGGAGAAAAGCCGTCCCCACCGCGGCCATGGGGACGGCCGCAAAACCGGACAAACACTGGCCGGCAAACCAGCCGGTATTTGTCCGATGCCGTGTGAACGCGCCCTTAGGGCATGTCCCCACTACACGGGTTTTCGGCCGTTTTTTCAGCCAGTTTGCGGTTTTTCAGACCGCCTGAAAAAACAGCCGAAAATGAGCACAATTGTGCTCTATGGAAAACCCGTGCAGCAGTCCCCACTGCACGGGTTTTCCGCCCAGCGGTTTTTCCGCCCGCGGTCCAGCCACAAAACATTGTGCTAGCACAATCTTCCGTTCGGTTTCCGGACAGAAGATGTGCTTCTCAATGTGAAGGGAGATGGCTTTTCTTCGCTCATCGCGGAGAAAAGCCGTCCCCCCCCGCGGCCATGGGGACGGCCGCAAACAGGACAAATAACGGCCGGCAAACCGACCGGTATTTGTCCTGTGCCGTGAAAACACGCCCTTAGATGCCCTTTGAGGTACATTGCATTTACAGGTTTCAGGGGTTTGATAGTGAATAATGATGAAAACTTCTGCTGTAGTTATTATATGTTGCTTTTCAAGTCCTCACCATTTTCAAGCTATGACTTTGCTGTCAGTGAATGACATCTTTCTTTACATTCAGAGGCTGCAAACCTCTGCTGTCAGCTGAGAAGTGGATATAGTTGTATCTGGTTTAGACAGTGCTGTGAGGTATAGAGCCGGGAGTCTGATACATTGTAGCAATTTACGGTAGCAGAGAGATTTGTGTAGCTGCAGCTAATGTATTTGGTTCATAGAGCATTGTCTAGACTGGATACGGTTGTATCCCTTTCTCAGCAGAGAGCAGGAGAGCATTGTATGGGTTTGCTGCTTGTGTATGTAAGCAAGTGTTCACATCCACTGACAGCAAACTCATCAAAATCTCATCAGATATTGAGGAATTGAATATAGTATATAAGCTGTGAAACTTCTCATCTTTTACACTGATTAAACAATTTTCATTTTGACTTTATTTATGTACAACATGAGAAACCCTTTGGGTATGTTCACATGGATATTTGTGGTGCATATTCAACTGCCTATTTGTGCCGAAGTATTTGCTACAAATACATTTCAATCAAAGGTTATGTACAGCACTCAATGAGTGTCGTGCTAAATCCATGCTGTCAATGACAATGATTTTATGATTTTATTTTATACGAGGCAGAAATGTGTCTTGGGGCACTGTGTGTTGAAAGTATGCGCTTTTAGGCCTGTACTTTTAACAACGCTAACGAACAAGTAACTACGTAAATAAGTTGTGTGAACCTAAAGGGGATTTGCCGAGACAAAGATTCTTACCTCTTCAGCTTAGCCCAGGCAGAATGTCAACAAATCACACTGAGTCATGAAGCTGCAGGGGAGAGAGGGTGGGGGCCAGTGAGGAATCCAAGGGAGCATCTCAAAACTTAAGTGAAATAATAAACAGTACAGCAGTGGATTGTGAATACAGCAGACACAGCCTCAGACTGCACTGTCAGGAGGAGCCTTATCTGCTAAGATGTTATATAAACAAATTACGGAGCTGAAAGAGAGAGAGACACACACAGCCAGAGCACAGAGCTGCATAAGGGATCCTGTGACATGTTCACTGAAATAAAAAAAACTATAACTTGTGGCTTCTGTGTACAAAAGACAACAGCTTTTCTACACAGCAGCTTGAAAGCTTCATGTTCTCTGTCATCAGATAAAGCAGGGATCTAATCACACTACAACTAGTTTATTCTGTATACAAAAGAAAACATATTGCTACCCGGTGCCTTAAAAACTTCTGCAGCTCAGTCTCATCAGATAAGAAGCTCTCTCTGAGCAAACCCGTCCAGCAGCTCTTGTCAGGCCGTATCTAATAGATGCTTTGAAGTAACCAAGGGCATGTAAGGAAGGCTGTAGCTCTCTCAGACTGCAATTTTTGTAATCAAATATATTTAGAAAAGTGATTAAAAACCCATTTTGGAGGATCCCACGTTAACATTACATCGTGGCAAAACCCCTTTAACCTTAAACAGGCTGACATTTACTATTGTGGTTACAGCAGGAAAGCGTCCTAAAATGTGCCAAAAACTGGCGTATTTTTGGCATAGCAGACACTTTTGGTGGGCTCTCTGACAAGGGGGCAGAATTTAGCAAAAAGCAGGAGTGGCTTGATCAGAAAGGGGTGTGGCCACAATGCAACACACTGTGCCAAAAATGTGCCAAAGATTTGATGTAAAAAGTAAGTCAACTGATAGTTGGTCTAAAAAGCTAAACAAGCCTAAAGATTATCAATTAGCATGAGCCAATGGAATAAGTATGGCTAGTAGACCACCTGTCTAAGTTTATGCTGTGTAGTCAGCAATAGTATATGTGGGCCACAGTGCTTATGACACTGTAGTAATGGCCATTGTGCTGCACTACAAGTGTCAAATGTCAACTTAGACTTCGTCTAAAAAAACTACTACAACCCAGTAAAGAGGCCAATCAGTGTGCAGCACCTCCACCCTCCATAGCAGTGGAAATTGCTTAAAGGGGTTTTACTACAAAGACATTTCATGCCTGGTTTGTCCTGCTTCAGCTTTCAGTGTGTTCAAAAAGAGGGGGGGGGGGGGTCATCTGACTTATTTGAAGTGCCTTTCCCCATAGTGTGCTCACTTTAGTCTAACAAAGGTATTTTTATGTAAAGAGCTGTGAGTAGCTACAATGTAGCTGAGTGATCAGAACTTTTGCGTTTCAGCATAGGGATCCTAGGTTCAAATCCCTGTAGAAACCAAACATGTGGATTTTTTTTTCAGTGCACATACCTGATTGAGGTTTCCTTTTTCTTTTTATTTATCTGCACTGTTTGACTAATTACTCAGCAGTGAGTGTGTGATTAGTAAGCAGGGAAGAGACAGAGTAGCTGTCTGAGAAGAGAGGTGATGTCTGAGCGTGTGCGGCCAGGACTGGGGAGCTCTGGTCTGGTCGTATCCACTGGAGACAAGCTGTACATTATGGATCACTAAGGCAGCAGCTAAAACAAAAATGGTACAGAATTTTTAATAATGATGAATGGTGAAAATGTTTATTACTTAATGTGCAAACTTCCCACATCAATTTTACTGTGTGGTAAAAACCCTTTTAAGAAAGATCCTGAATGGAGTGAAATGTGATGTTCTTTTTCCTAGTTTTTCAGCTACAAGTACCTTATCTTTGTACTCTCCCTAAGCAACATGGAGGACTGATACACCACTGCAGAGAAAAAAGTCTCAACTTCACATGAATCACTGTGAAAACCTGATGGTCTGGAATATACCATCAATGAACTAATCAACATGCTAGGTCACCATCGTCAATGTCCACCCAAAGCAGCTCTCTTATGGCAAAGATTAGCCTCCTACTGACCCATACCCTGGAAGGTCAGGACGTACAACCTTTTGTTACCAAGATTCCAGTATCAGATTTTATACCTGATGGTTTTCTTCATAGTACTTGTCTAAAAAGTGAAGAGATTTTATTGTCACAATTTAAATAAAACATATGCCTTATTCTTCACCTATCCACTTGGGTGCTGAGGATACATTTCTTCCAATAGTTAATCAATGACTGGATGCTGATGTAGATGTTGTCTTCTCGTTTCCTTGTGCAATTTGCTCTTATTTAAATTCTCTCTACAGGATGTTTCCACAATGATATTAAAAGGATGCAGATATAAATTACAGCATGTTTCCATTGTCTTACCATGTATGCTCAGATAATGAACTATCACGTATCCTGATGAGAGAACACTAAAATCAGACATTGTCTCATGCTGCTTTCTGAGCATTAAACATGCTGGGACATTATGAGCGCGCTTTATGTTAAAAATGAGTAATATAAACAATTGCTTTCCAACCATTACAGCTGCACAAACACGTACCCCAGAATGGATATAGATATATTCATATATTTGTGCATTAAAATAATTGTAAAAACATAATATACAAAATAAAAAAAAACCAGAACATACATTTATTCTAACAATGTGCAATGTTTGCTGCCATTGGCTCGGACAGTATTTTCGAGTAACTCTAAAAAAATTAAATATCTATAAAAGGTTTTACAAAATGCTGTCTTTGAGACAAGAAGTATATACATTTCATAGCTCTCCAGAGTAGGGGTGTCAGACTCATTTGCAGTGAGGGTCACATATGCAATATGGTTCCCCTCAAACGACCATGTTGTGCCATGTGGTCAGTAACATGTTAAGATGTCCTTTATGGTAATATAATAGCCAGCACCTTCCACCTCTTTAGCACCAGGTTTCCTAGCTTGGAGTGAGACTAGGGTGCCTGGTTAAGGGTATACGAACTGTTCTATCACCTGTAAGCTGCTGAACACAGTATTGTGGAGGTGTATACCAGCTGCAAATCCAAGATAGAGCTCATTCCCTATGCTGGCACCACTACCTCTGCCATGTGCTGGCTGTGTTCTCCAGGGAAGGATAGCTGGTCCTTCTGTTTCATGACCTTGTCCATCCCTGTTGGCTATGTCTTAGCTCTTGTGTGCTACATAAAATGACATGGTGGTCCAGACTCAACCCACGGGCCTGGAGATTTACAGGTGTCAGTGCTTCTAAAATAAATTTCCTGAGATTTTATTTCTGTAAACTCTGGATTTATTACTATATTGTTATAACCTGTTCAAATACTGTTGATACTGTATTTGGAATCCTTGTGACATCCTAAATTACAATCACAGACACAGATGAAAAACCTGCAATGAAATTCAGATCATAAGGCAAACCATCATGCATCATGATAAACACGAGTAGAAAGCTACCAACATGGCACTGCCATAGGATATCACCATTACAACTATTCCGTTTTTCAAATACCTGCAGAAGATGTTAGAAAAGTTGAATCCGGGTATGACTAATCTACAGTTGTCATATGTTCTAGGGGGTAAAAAAACTGGGAGAATCACTTGTTGAGACAGATCTGGGTGTACTCATATAATACAGATCAGCATGCAATGTCAGTCAGCTGCCTGTAAGGCCAGCAGGATATTGATATTTATTTAAAGAGGTGTGGATTCGTAGGACAGGGAAGGAATGTTACCACTATACAAAGCATTGGTATGGCCTCACTTGGAATATGCTGTTTAGTTCTGGGCTGCTGGTTATAGAAAGGATGTAATGGAGCTAGAGACAGTGCAAAGACGAGCAACCAAACTAATAAGGGGAATGGAGCATCTTATTTATGAGGAGAGGTTAAAAGAATTAAAAACACAAACACAAGGCCATACTTACAGCTCAATGGCTGGATAATAGACTAAACCCAGTAGGAGGCAATATAAACCTAAGTGCTACTAGCTCACACACTCATCTACTGGGAGGGCAACTGAATAATAAAAAACTGCGCATTCGGTAAGTACTAGTTCACATCAGTTTGCAGAAAAGCCACAATATCATACAAGGGGAGACTGCACAAATGCTAAAATACTGATAAGAAAACCACTCACACACCTTCTATCCATGAGGGGGGTGGTTGCTAGAATTATAATTGCATATAGATAAGGCAATACAAAGGGTGTCATTTATATAGTTAGGTCTATTGCACCATGCTGGCTTACCATCTATGGTGCCTCTACTATTGAATTGGGTGGGCTGCCCAACACATTTCAGGTGTCCAACACAAAATCCTAACACACTCTGCTCCCCAGTATTTTTTAAAGAATTAAACCTATTTAGTCTATAGGACAGCTACAGAGAGACGTGATTAATTTATGTAAGTATATAAATGGCCCCTCCAAAAAGTGTGGAAAAAAGCTGCTTCATGTAAAATCCCTTCAATAAACAATGGAGAGCTCCCTCCGTCTGGAAAAAAAAAGATTAAACTCCAGAAGAGAAAACCCTTCTTTACCATAAGAACTTTGAATCTGTGGAATAGCTACCTGAGGAGCTGGTCACAGCAGGAATAGATGAGGGCCTCAAGAAAGGCTTAGGCAACTACTTACAACTAAATAATATTAATATTGATGTAGCCGTATAAAACATCTGGATCTAGATCTAGTCTGATGGCAAAATATTCCTTTAGGGCAGATTGATTCATGCTTTTTGGGTTCCAAAGTCTTTGTCAGTAGGGAAAATAAAGCTTAAAAATTCCCTCTACCGCTCCATTCATCCACATCATCCCCAGCCTTGGTTGAACTGGATGGGCATTTGTCTTTTTTCAGCCGTATTAACTATGTAACTACAGTATGTATGGGAACCTCCTAATCTGACTCATCTATTAGATTTCAAGCTCATATGGGCTCTTTTATTCACTCTGTATGGTCTTGTCCCTCGCAGCTTCTCTTTTATTCATAGGTCCTTCAGTTTCTACATGAGGAGTTTGATCTAGAATACTTTACAAACATGTCTTCTTTAAATTATTGATAATCTAATACATAGAACGTGTGATGGTCTCGAAATCCACAGAATTCTGGCGTTGGCCCCGTTTATGAAATTCTAAATATAACTGGACTAGTCTAAAACATTAAAAAAAAATAGGATCTAGGTGGTTCGGTTGGAAATGTAGGGTCAAGATATGGGTTTGTGCTGAGAGGGATACATTGCTATGTCTGTGAACAAATCTATCAAATCCTAACTTGACATTCAACATGCTACACAAGCTATAATTTACTACAGTGCATCAAGTTATGACAGTCAGGTTAATGATTACTAGATGAGTATTCTCTGTAGTATGACTGCTTTGCAATGCTGCAACGAGTTGATTGGGTAGAGATGGAGCTAGGCTTGGCAAAAGGGACTTTTGGCATCATTCTTGGTACTTAGTCTTCTTGGAAGACATGCCCCAGTTGACCCCCTCCTAGATACACACCTGACTTAGGTGAGAGGCAGGAGCAATGAGGGATAATTGATAACCCCCTGATACTATTTCCATGGGTTCTTCTGTTTGTCATATGAAGAAGTGTCTTTTACACATTTCCTGTGTTTTCTTTGCATTCCTTACCCATCCTCTGAGGAGTCTCCCTATTAGGTTAGTAATGATATATTTAACCATTGTGGTGTAATCCATTACGAAATTATTAGCTTGAAAGCCAGACTGAAATGGGATTGTCTTATGGTATTTCTTTGCTACCCTATTCTAGTAGGGACCCATTATTGCATCAGATCTAGAGACCACTAGATTATCTCTGGTAATCTGTTGCTCCAGTCTAACCCTGTTCTGAGGTGCTTTAGTGGTTTGGGCTGATTATACTGATCGGAGTACTGAAAGCAAATAAAATGTTTGAAATGCTTCGGGTACGACCACAAGGCGTAGACAAAATACCTATCTTAAGAATCCAGCTGGTATTTTGTGGTCTTTTGCATGGTTTTGGGGACGGTTCTGTCTGTGGTTTGTGGATTCACTCGTTCCCCTCAACCATTGAAATGTACATCTTCCGTCGGAAAACCGGGTGGAAGATTGAGCATATTCAAAATTTTTCGGAATGCCGGCGGTGTAAAAAAAAACGTCCAGCTGAAAATCTGTTTAGAGTAGACTGCTGAACGGATTTTCTATAAAAGTCTATGTGGATGGTTTTCAGGCGTTTCTTAAATCTGAAAATTGGCTGAAAACCTTACCGTGTGGACGGACCCTTACATTGATAGTCTCAAAGAATAACAATTGAACAGATAGATTAACATACGCAAACCTTCTGTCTATAAACTGCCATTTGGGTACATATACACAAATGTACACTTGGCTAGCTGACATTTATCCTCTCAACCCCTCTTACATATGCATTCTGGGCTCGGCAGAGAGAGTGAGTTTTAGACCAAAACCGTTTCATACATGTGGCCCTAAATTATTATGGTGGCAGCCATCTTGCCTGACCAGTTTTTAACAGCATTTAGAGAGTTGCTTTACAGCAGCTTCATGGACATAGGAGCCCGTGAACAGGAGCAGTCCCATTGACTTCTATAGGAGAGTTTTCTAGACATGCTCTGTGACCTGGGAAGATGTCATTGTACATGGAGAGGGAGAGCTGTGACTATCTCCTATTGTGAATGATGGATCCTGTGTTATCTATACACATTGGTGTCACCTTTCAGTGTAATCCTACTTGTACTGATAAAGAGGAGACTGCTGAAACGTTTTCTCTACAGCCTAGGAAGTGTCAGACTATTACTAGGCCTATTGGCCAAAGTGAATTTTTGTTTTCTTTTAAATGAATAGTGATATAGAACATTAAAAAAAACATAGCCAAAAATTCTTAAAAAATGTGTTCAACATCAAAACATGAGTAAAGAATAGGTCATTTTCTGATGACACATTCCCTTTAAGAACTGGCTAGGCATGAAGGATGGTTTGTATGGGCTTCATAGGTCCCCAAATAACTTGAGACCCCAGGCCATGTGCCTTGTGTGCTCTCTCTCCAATTCAGGCCTGGATTACATCATAAAGCTGCACAGCGATAATACTGTAAGCATTGTGTTATTGCAGAAAACAAAGAAAGAAAAACAGTTGAAATTTTTTGGTACAATCGCAAATTACATGAAATTTTTGCTCTGTAGGATTATATTGAAATTGCATTGAATATTATATGATTATATTGTATTGTTAGTAAAGTATTCATCTGAATAGTAAAATACAGCAAGATGCCTACAGTTACTACATTATTGTGCAATTATCATTTAATGACTTCACTCCCCTGTCCTGTCCTTTTATAATATTGCTGGCTGCTCTTTTATGTGGCCTTAAGGGAACATTTAGGCACCAGTACCCATTTTAGACTGCAAACTCTGCACCCCCTACAGTTAAACCACTGGTACACTGTTCAATTATAAATGGCTCTATTTATACTTTTTAATAGAATTTTGTAAGCACTGAATAATTGCTAAAAATTCAATGTACCTTGCATGTCCTACACTAAAATACCAGGCAACTGTAGGCCACATACAAGTCTAGCTACCAGTGATATGGTAAAGATGCTATAAATAGCTCCAAAGCATAAGGACAACTCATTCAGCAAAGCACTGTAGGTCGCCATAGTAGATAATGGACTAATGGAGCAATGTACCATAGGCTCCAGATATAAAACGGGGTTAATGAAGCAATAACCTGTATTTCCATAGCAGGAGATGTTCTAATGATGCAATGTGCTGTGCGCCCTCACAGCATGACATGTTAAAGGTGAATGGCTTAGAGTATATTACTTAACCCCTTGACAACCAAGACTGCTGCACCACATAATTTATTATAATGCAAGGATTCACAGGCATACCCAGTGAGAGGCGACACAGGCAAGTGTGAGGCTTGCAAAATGTAAAAGAATAGAGTACTGCAAGCAACCAGGGGTGAATGTTATGAAGGCAAGTGTTCAAGAGCACGGGCAAAGGTCTTAGGGCTCATTCACACTTGCCCTTCCTTGTAAGTTATTGATACATATTTCATGAAAAAGCTGCTCTTGTCCAGATGGTTCAGTTATGACACTGTGTAAAACCATCAATCTAAAAAGAAGAAAGAGCATCATGTCTTAAGAAAACGTCAACATTTATTCACTCATGTCAGTACTGCTACATATCCGCTTCACATTAAAAGTGCTTAGAAATGGGTCCAATCAGGGGCTAAAATGTAGCTTTATGGACATGGGTGCTTGAAAATGGTTCCAATGAGTAGTTAAAAAGTAGCTGGTATGAACATGGGTGTTTGAAAATGGCTCCAATGAGTGGATGAAATGTAGCTTGGATGGACATCAGTGCTTGAGAACGGCTCCAATGAGAGGCTGAAATGTAGCTGGTATGGACATGAGTGAATAAATTCGAAAGTTCTGTGAAAAGGTAAACTGGGAGAAATTTCCAATTAGTTGTTTGGCTAAACCAAGCTAAAGTGCAAGCAAATTAGCGCTACAGACTAAGACAGTAGATTTTATTTAGTAAACAATGTGTTTCTTGACCGGAAATGGTCACTTCCTCAGATGCGAGGAAGCTGCTTTTTTGGACTCTAGAACCTGAACCACGAAAACAAACAAGACGGAGAGTGATGCTTTTTTTCCTTTCAGAATGACACAATACGGTGAGTGGTATCCATTTGAGCACTCACCGTGTATTATCAACATATAATAAGAAGCAACTTGTCTTTCTTTTTTCTTTTGCATAAAGTTCTGTTAAGTCATGATGTTGTTTCTCCTTCTTTTGGATTGTTCAGGTTAGTGGAGATTTCAGTCCGGTCTCTGAAGCTTGCACAGGAGACCTATTAATGAGTTCACTGTGCGGCTGCTAATTGTTTTTTGCTATGTAAAACTATCATGTATTTGACTGTTGTCTGTGGAAGACTGTATACCATATATACTCGAGAATATGCCGACATTTTCAGCACATTTTTATGCTGAAAAAGCCCCCCTCAGCTTACGCTCAAGTGCAGTGTCGGACTGGCTCACTGTCGGATCCTCTGGTGGGCCCCAGATCCAACACAGCAGGGCCCGCCGCCACAGGGAGCCAGTGCCTGAACCTTGCCAGGTTCCAGGCCGCTGCCGAGGGCCCGGAGCACCGACGGTGTCTTCAAATGTATGCGTGTCCTCTGGACGCACATGCAATTGAAACCAGAAGTTTACATAAACTACCCTGTTTCCCCGAAAATAAGACACCCCCAAAAATAAGTGTACGTAGTATATTTTTTTTTTATGCAATTCAGAGTTTGGCTGCTTATGCTGATGTTTGTGATGAAATCACTACAGTGTATACATGTTGATTATTTGTTCAACAATAGATGTGAATTCTTGTTCATAAAAAATAAGACGTCCCCTAAAAATAAGTCTTAGATTGTCCTTAGGAGCAAAAATTAATATAAGACACTGTCTTATTTTTGGGGAAACAGGGTATATAAAAAGACACGTGCATGTTTTTCTCACTATCTGACATGAAATCAGAATAAACCTTACCTGTTTTAGGTCAATTAGGATTAGCTAAATTATTTATATTTGCCAAATGCCAGAATAATGAGAGTTTTTTAAGGCACTTTTATTACTTTCTGCAAAGTCAAACATATACATACATTGCATTAGTATTTGGTAAAATCGCCCTTAAACTGTATGACTTGGGTCAAATGTTTTGGATATCCTTCCGCAAGCTTCTCAATAGTTGGTAGGAATTTTGGCCCATTCCTCCTGACAGAACTGGTGTAACTGAGCCATGTTTGTAGGTCACCTTGCTCACACCTGCCTTTCAAGCTTTGCCCATGAATTTTCAATACGATTGAGATCAGGGCTTTGTGATGGCCACTCCAAAACATTGACTTAGTTATCCTTAAGCCACTTTGTAACCAGTTTGGCAGTATGCTTTGGGTCATTGTCCATTTGGAAGACCCATTTCCGCCCAAACTTTAACTTACTGGCTGATGTCTTGAGATATTGCTTCAGTATTGCCACATAATCTTCTTTCCTCATGATGCCATCTATTTTGTGAAGTGCCACCAGTCCCTCCTACAGAGTAACAACCCCACAACATGATGCTGCCACCCCCGTGTTTCACAGTTGGGATGGTGTTCTTAGGCTTCCAAGTGTCTCCCTTTTTCCTCCAAACGTAACGATGGTCATTATGGCCAAACCGTTCAATTTTTATTTTTAGACATATCTCCAAAAATGTAGGTCTTTGTTCCTGTGTGCATTTGCAAACATTAATCTGGCTTTTATATGTTTTTTTGGGGGGGATAATGGCTTCTTATCAGCTTCCACCAGCATCTTCACAAGGTCTGTTGCTTTTGTTCTTGGGATGATATGCACATGTCGGACCAAAACACATTTATCTCTAAGACACAGAGCCCATCTCCTTCCTGAGCTGTATGATGACTGGACATTCCCATCTTGTTTATAATTGCGTATAATTATTTGTACAGATGAACGAGACACCTTCAGGTATCTGGAAATTGCACCCAAGGTATCTGTGTAAATCCACAATTCTCTTCCTGATATCTTGGATGATTTCTTTAGACTTTCTCATAATGTTACACACAGAAGCAGTGTGTTTCTAGTCTGCATAAAAACATCCATCCACAGGTATGTCTCTAATTAACTCAGATTTTTACAATAAACCTATTAGAATCTTACAAAGACATGACATCATCATATGGGCTCTCCCAAATTGTTTAAAGGCATAGTAAGCCCAGTGTATTTAAACTTTTGACTTTGCGGAAAGTAATAAAAATGCCTTAAACAATTCTCTCTCTCATTATTCCGGAATTTGGCAAACATAAATAATTTTGCTACTCCTAATTGACCTAAAACGGGTAAGGTTTATTCTGGCTTCATGTCAGATAGTGAGAAAAACATGCATATGTGTCTTTTTATGTAGTGTATTTAAAGTTCTGGTTTCAACTGTACAGTTGAAGGCTTCTGTGGAGCTAGAGCGAGAGCTGAGTGCTCCCTGTTCTGCAGAGTACTCCGGTGAGCCACAAGCAGGCTGGAAGCCCTCCGTCACCTATTATTTTTTATGTTACTGGGGGCCCTATTACGTATCGGTCTATATAGGGGGCCCTATTACCTACGTATCTATACTGGGGGCCCTATTACCTATTTATCTATACTGGGAGCCTTATTACCTACCTATCTATTCTGGGAGTCCTGTTCCCTATCTATCTATACTGGGGGCCTTATTACCTATCTGTTTATACTGGGAGCCCTATTACCTATCTATCTATACTGGGGACCCTGTTACCTACCTACCTGTCTATCCTGAAGGCACTATTACCTACCTATCCATACTGGGGACCCTATTACCTACCTATCTATATAGGGGGCCCTATTACCTACGTATCTATACTGGACGCCCTATTACCGATTTATCTATTTATCTATACTGGGAGCCTTATTACCTACCTATCTATTCTGGGGGGTCCTGTTCCCTATGTATCTATACTGGGGGCCTTATTCCCTATCTGTTTATACTGGGAGCCCTATTACCTATCTATCTATACTGGGGACCCTGTTACCTACCTATTTGTCTATACTGGGTGCCCTATTATATGTTTGTTTTTTAAATTTACCAGTAGCTGCTGCATTTCCCACCCTAGGCTTATACGCGAGTCAATAAGTTTTTTTAGTAAAATTAGGTGCCTCGGCTTATACTCTAGTATATACAGTATGCACGCTAAAGTACCAACAGACTTAAAGGGAATAGGAAATTATACTAATACTATACTAATATGCATGTATTAAAAATTCTGTTGTTTTTACTTTTATACCTATGTAGTTAACCCATATCTAGAAAAAGAATGGTATAGCCCACATTCCTGTCCATGATAATGGCGCCAAACATTGCATCAGTCAGATGACCTCTTGACGTTCAATTAGCAACATGGTTACAGGACTATCTGAATAGGAGTAATGGTGGAATAACAATTAATATGGTCAGTCCAACAAATTTGACTGTGACCGCAGCATGTAAGGCATTTATGAAAGGTGCTGGGCACCATTCTGTTGAACAGTTGACCCCTCCTCCTCATCCCGTGATGAGATTGTTAAGTGCCAACCAGTTGTAATGGCAGCCTAATAAAGGCCTCAATGGCTGGTATCTTACTGTAGGCAGGGTGTAATAGGAGAGTCATTTTTGTACTGCAGTACAAATCATAATATAAGTGATGGATTGTTAGGGTGTCTTTATTTTATCACTGCAAATAAGAAAAGCCCCAACCATAAAATTTTACTTTTATTGAACCTTATTTAAAAATATATACACCTAAGTCCAAAGAATATCTGATCAAAATGACAATAGGCAAACTTATTCATATATTATTATTGCAGAACAGTATACAAGCGATTGCACCACGGTGGTCAAGTACCCTAGGAGAACTAAAAGTACAAGTAAAACAGACAAAAAAGTTTTAAAAATAAAAATTTTTACAAATAAAATAAAAAAGTGATATAAAAAGTGATCAAAATGTCTTATGTATCACAAAATGGTACCATTAAAAACGACACTAAAGAAAAATGAACCCTTAATTAGGTCCATAGATGGAAAAATAAACAAGTTATTAGTCACAGAAAGTGGTGCTGTAATGCAAAATATAAAAAATGTAAATTTAATTTTTATTTTTCTGAAAGCACTAAAACATAATGAAGACTGTAAGGGCTTGTCCCCACGGCTAGGGTTTTATAGATGGTTTTCGGTTTTGAAAACCGTCTGTAAACTGTCTGTCAAACTTTAAAATGGACCTCTATGGAAAATCTTCCGCTAGACGGCTTTTTACACCACCGCCGATCCGAAAAACATAGACCATGATCTTTTTTCCGCCCGGTGTTCGGGCGGAATATGAACAAGACTATGAGAAGGGGGAGGGCCTTTCTCCTCAAACAGAGCAAATACCGGTCTGATAATCCGACCGGTATTTGTTCTCTGCTGTGGGGACGCGCCCTAAGGGCCACATGTATAAAAACTGTCTAGGACTAAAGCTTACTTTGTTACCCAAAGCAACCAATCAGAGCTCCCCTCTCATTTGTGCTATGGAAAAATTAAAGGGGCACTCTGATTGGTTGCTATGGGCAACAAAGTGAGTTTTAAACCTAGACAGTTTTCATACATGTGGCCCTAAGGCTATGTCTACATAGCACGGTATCCTTGTCGTATTTCTGGCGAATTCGATATTTAAAATCCGCCGAAAAGCCAACTGTACCCAGTGCTGTGTAGACTGTAAAGACTAGCCTATAGAGCACAAATTTTCTCTAGTCGGTTTTAAATCCGCTGGATTCCGCCACATTATCCAATCTGCTAGATCCCATACATTGCAAAAACCGTGGTTCAACGATGTCAAAATGGTGTCGGATTTTGGACGGCAACTTAAAATATGTGGTGAAAAGTCCGAAATGTTTCCTATATCATTTCCTCGGTGGAAATCAGAGGTGTTTTTTGCCCTGATTCTGACGTGGGTTTTCTCCATGTGTGAACTACAATGTGGACTGGCCATTTAAATAAGAGGCCATCGGTTTACAGAAGGATTTTCAAAATGAAATCAACGCGGAATCCACATTGAAATCCTTGTTAAAATCTATTGTGTGAATGAACCCTAATATTTTGATGCTGCAGGAATCATACCATCTTGTAGAATACAGATAACATAATTTATTCCAAACAGTGATCTCTATAAAAACAAAACCCCCACGAAAATGGCACAATTGCGTTTTTTTCACGCTCCACCCCACAAAGAATTTCCAGTACATTGTATGGTGCGGTTAATAGTAACATTAAAATGTACGGTATATCTTTTCCCTCAAAAAACAAGCCCCATACATCTGTGTAGGTGTATTACTTGGAAGGTGGAGAGGACAAAAATAATATGACATAAACAATTACTGCTCGGAAAGGTGATTAAAAAAACAAAAATGGAAAAAATTTTATGTTGATATCTTTTTTTTGTTTTGCTGTATTGAGATGTGTAATTGGAACAAGGCAACTTAGAAAAGTTGTAGGAAACTTTTTTTTGGAGGGCAACTGCGACACTCCACTAAATCTGCCCCATTAGATGTTATATTATTATATGGTTTGCAAGGAAGTTATTTTCCATCCTGCCATCAGTGGTACCGGAGGCTGTTTAGGCCTACAACGCCTGTCAATGCACCTTATCTACATGCAGTCAAATGGTATTGTAACTCACAAATTAAATCTTTCCTAATGTAATACTCTATTGATTTGCTTTAAAGGAAAATCATCCTAGTTGAAGCCTAGTAAAGAGCCAGGTCAGTAGAGGCATAAAGATCATGACATAAGTTATTGTGATCTCACAATGAGGAAATACTGTAATGCCGTAGGTAAGTGTTGTGACTGGACATGATCATACCTCTGTCTGTGACAACCAATTACATCCCAATTATCATTTTAAAGTGAAGGTTAGAAACTTGCTTTCTACATGTCCCCAATTGTGTAAAGATTGCAGTCAGGGCTATGAACAAGCATAACTTTACCAGACTGCAATCAATAGTATTATCAGACTTACCATTAATTAACAAAGTAATTAATAATTGACCTCTAAGCAGATTGCTAAAGAGCCATTTGCTAAAACTGTAAAACACTGATGAGATTTTTGGCGCTCAAGGACATCATTTTGAATTAAAATTAAACATTAGATAATGCTTTCTTGCAGATACGAGGAGTAAGAGAAGAAGTGTCTAATAGACAATGCCCACTCCTTACACTCTTGTACAAATGCAGCGCTATCCAGCAGAATTCATATCACAGATAGAGGGTTAACATGAGGGAATTGGGCCCTACTACAAACATGTTACAGAACCCCCCTAACTATTATGCATCAATTACAGTACTGTTCTCCATAAGACAGCATGGTGGCTCAGTGGTTAGCATTGTTTCCTTGCAGCAATGGGGTCCTGAATTTCAAATCCCACCAAGATCATCATCAGCAAGAAGTTTGTACGTTCTTTCAATGTTTCTTTGAGTTTCCAACGGGTACTCTGGTTGCTCCCACACTCCAGAGGTCAGACCTGCACCTATCTGACATTGATGGCATATCCTATCAATACACCATAAATGTCGATGATGGCAAAACCCCATTTAAGAGGTTGCCCTAACTTTTTGGAGTGCAGAGGACCGATATACTCTTCTTGCATGGAGGCCCTCTGTTATCTATTGTTTTACATATGCATGGTATAAAATTTGAATAGTGTTTGTGCTCATTTGCCACACTTTATTTTCAGAGGTGTGAACTAAAGTAAAAGATTAGATAGGTTAAATGCAATTCAGAAATGTGCTTTACTACAAACAGCTAGGCAGAAGAAATAATGGATCCCTTGAAAACAATCCAAAAAACTTGTAACGGAAAGTGTTGGGCATGCTCTGTGATATGTGAAAAAGTCTGAGTACACAGAGAGAAAGGAGGTGATTAGTGTCAGTGGAGGAAACTGTGATATCTGCTCCCTGTTGTATAAAACATTCGAAATCTTTTATAATCATACGTAACTATGCAGAACAATAGAATAACCATTTCATTTTAAGGCTAAGTACACACAGCTTAATTGCGAACCCCATAGACATGCATTATTCGCGGCGCAACATGTCATTTATCTCCCCGCTCGTACAATACGATCGTATTGTACACGCGGGGAGAGGAGGGGAATTCTATAGTTCTCTATGATTGGGGCGCATTTCGCTCATATTATAGCACAGTACGCCGCGAAATATGTGGTTAAATGCGCCCCAAAATAAGCTGTGTGAATATACCCCAAGCCTGCTTGTGCTGATCATCAGAAGTGATCTCTACAGAACAGAGTGCCAGTCAAGTATCAGTCTACTGTAAGTCTCAGTGGCCAGTGTAAAAATTGAAAGACATCAGAATTATTTTTTAAATAAATAATGACACGTAAAAAGTTGGATTCATCCAACAGGTCATTTTCTGATACATTTATATCTCCCAGAGGGAACATGTCACACTGAACATGCAATCTGCTCTGTCAGCAGCATATTAGGCTATGTTCACATGGTGTATTTGCAGGGCGTAATTACGCCCCGCAATTACGCCGCATGGACGGGGGGGGCGTGGGAGCGGGGGAGTGAGCGGGGGGCCGGCACTTCGCCGGCCCATAGACAATCACTGCTAGCGGCGCGTATACGCCGCTAGAAAGTGACATGTCAATTATCTCCCCGCCCGGCGGCTTCGCCGGGCGGGGAGAGGAGACGTAATCCATAGTTCTCTATGAGAACTGTGAATTACCGTAATGAATGGGCCGTTTTCGGCCCGTAATTGGCGCACTTCGGCGCGTAATTACGGACCGAAATACGGCCCATTTTAAGCCGTGTGAACATGGCCTTATAGAGCAGGAAGAGCTGAGGAAGAGCTGAGTTTTATGGGAAATGATTTAGTAGAACCTATGACTTCTTCATTTAAATTCCTTCTGGGTTAAAGAGTCCAGTAGGTGGTCTTATCAGTGACTGAAAGCTATCCCTGTATACACATTATACAGGGAAAGCTCATCACTGATCAGACCACCTACTGGACTCTTTAACCCAGAACAAGCATAAATTGAAATTAATAAATTACAAGTTTTTCTTAATTTTTCCCCACTGCATATCAATCTGCTCAGCTCCTCCTGCTCAATACTATACTGCCTGCAAATCAGATTGCATGTTTTATGTGACAGGTTCCCTTTAAGGACCACTCCTAAATTTACAACTGGTCCTGAACCTTTAGATGGCTCAAATGTAAATTTACAGCACATTCATGTTCTATTACTCAAGTAGCTGCTGAAGAGAAGACAGAAGCTTTTTTAACTACTTTAATCGTCTCTTTTATCACATTCACAAAGCTCGATGAATGTTCTTTATGGAATGTAGGCAGTGACAAAACCGATTACATATCAGTCATCATAACAATACAGAACACATATCAAAACAAAGGATCACACAAAAAATGTAAACTAAAAAATAAAGACTTTATACATATACAAATACCAGCGTCTATCACAACTTCTGAAAAAGATTAAAAGGATTAAAATACAGCAAAATCAGAGTGGCGTATCACCTACATCTAAGGCGTTGTCTACACAGCATATGTTAAAATGGTGTCCAAAATCTGACGGCATTTTAACATCGGCGTACCGTGGTTTTTGGTGCGGGTTTTCACTAAAAACTGCAGTCGGTTTTCGGATTTCCCACCACCCAGTACATTGACTGTATGGGAATCCAATGGAAGATAAAACATGTTTCATCTTCTGCGTGAAAAGCCAGCAGTTCAAATGTCCCACAGTAGAAAATCCGTGCTGTATAGACTACAGCATGGATTTTCTATTGCAGTCTATAGGCACAGGCTACAGTCAGATTTTTGCGGATTCTAAATACTGAATCCGCTTAGAAAATCTGACTGTAATCCTCTGCTGTGTAGATATAGCCTAAAAAGACTTACAAACTAGTGAATAAGTAGTGAAAATATTAAAGCAACAGTGTGTGAATCAATGTAATATAAATAATTAATATGCCTCAAGTAATATCATAAAGTTACATATATCAAAAGAGACACCAGGGGAGACATGTATGCAAATAGGCGCGTCAAAGTGCATTTTTGCATCTATTTTTCAGTGTAAAATGTGCCTGAATGTATGAAAGTGTTTTTTGTGCGTTCATAAATGACGTCTAAAGTGCCTCACTTGTATGTTTGTCACATTACGGAACTTTGGCACATTACTGATGCGCCAAATATGTGTATAGGCTACAGGTAGGCTAGAAATAAAGGAAAAGTCATTAGAATAGCGTGTCAGTGAATAGAAACTATGGTAGTCATAGGTCCCAGCAATACGTGTAGTGTGCTGGCTTTTGCCGTATGTAGAATAAAGGAAAGCAGAGCAGCAAAAATAAATTTCAACACTGATCACCATCTGATAAAAACTTCTTTCATGTAATGTAGTAAAAAATAAAAAAAATTAAAAATCGGAACATTTTATTTTTAGCATAATTCAGAAAGATATAGGTCAGTGGGTTGTTTCATTTCAAATAAGTTTTAGATTTTATTAATTTGAAATACATTTAATAGGAGATATTTTAATATTTTGGGTTACTATATATGTTTATATTAATTGTATATGATAATTAAAAAATGTAATTTATATAATTTAATTTTATATAGTTTGATAATTATCAGAAATTACTTTTTATTATTGTTCTGGTGTAAGTTGAGAAATAAGGGACACTTTTTGCCATAACAGCAAATCCAGCTCCACTTCGACTCCTCAGCCTCAAGCAGACCACATTGAGATAGGTCTGCCTGTTCGAGCAGTAATGTGCCTAGTTTTGTCGACCCGCATTCATATATCTGTCTAATAGTTTGAATGTGGTGCGCCCCCAGAACACCCCCAGAACGTCCCCACATGTTTGGCACATTAAAAAGTGTCAGATCTGTCGAACAATGAGCCAAACATGTTCATTTGATATGCCAAACATTGCACTCCACTCACTTTGGCGCTTTTTACGCCAGCAAAGAGCGAAAAACCCTTTCCTACATGTCTCTCCAGATGTATATACAGTGGTGGCCAAAAGTATTGGCACCCCTAGAATTCTGTCAGATAATACTCAGTTTCTTCCTGAAAATGATTGCAATCACAAATTCTTTGGTATTATTATCTTCATTTAATTTGTCTTCAATGGAAAACCACAAAAAGAATTGTCATAAAGCCAAATTGGATATAATTCCACACCAAACATAAAAAGGGGTGGACAAAAGTATTGGCACTGTTTGAAAAATCATGTGATGCTTCTCTAATTTGTGTAATTAACAGCACCTGTAACTTACCTGTGGCACCTAACAGGTGTTGGCAATAACTAAATCACACTTGCAGCCAGTTGACATGGATTAAAGTTGACTCAACCTCTGTCCTGTGTCCTTGTGTGACCACATTGAGCATGGAGAAAAGAAAGAAGACCAAAGAACTGTCTGAGGACTTGAGAATCCAAATTGTGAGGAAGCATGAGCAATCTCAAGGCTACAAGTCCATCTCCAAAGACCTGAATGTTCCTGTGTCTACCGTGCGCAGTGTCATCAAGAAGTGTAAAGCCCATGGCACTGTGGCTAACCTCCCTAGATGTAAAGCCCATGGCACTGTGGCTAACCTCCCTAGATGTAAAGCCCATGGCACTGTGGCTAACCTCCCTAGATGTACAGCCCATGGCACTGTGGCTAACCTCCCTAGATGTGGACAGAGCCCATGGCACTGTGGCTAACCTCCCTAGATGTAAAGCCCATGGCACTGTGGCTAACCTCCCTAGATGTAAAGCCCATGGCAATGTGGCTAACCTCCCTAGATGTGGACGGAAAATTGACGCGAGATTTCAACGCAAGATTGTGCGGATGGTGGATAAAGAACCTTGACTAACATCCAAACAAGTTCAAGCTGCCCTGCAGTCAGAGGGTACAACAGTGTCAACCCGTACTATCTGTCGGCGTCTAAATGAAAAGGGACTGTATGGGAGGATACCCAGGAAGACCCCACTTCTTACCCCGAGACTAAAAAAAGCCAGGCTGGAGTTTGCCCAAACTTACCTGCGAAAGCCTAAAACGTTTTGGAAGAATGTTCTGTGGTCAGATGAGACAAAAGTAGAGCTTTTTGGGAAAAGGCATCAACATAGAGTTTACAGGAAAAAAAAAAAAGAGGCATTCAAAGAAAAGAACACGGTCCCTACAGTCAAACATGGCGGAGGTTCCCTGATGTTTTGGGGTTGCTTTGCTGCCTCTGGCACTGGACTGCTTGACCGTGTGCATGGCATTATGAAGTCTGAAGGCTACCAACAAATTTTGCAGCATAATGTAGGGCCCAGTGTGAGAAAGCTGGGTCTCCCTCAGAGGTCATGGGTCTTCCAGCAGGACAATGACCCAAAACACACTTCAAAAAGCACTAGAAAATGGTTTGAGAGAAAGCACTGGAGACTTCTAAAGTGGCAGCAATGAGTCCAGACCTGAATCCCATAGAACACCTGTGGAGAGATCTCACAATGGCCGTTTGGAGTGAAATGAATAATGATTTGATTTTTGTCTCATTCTGTTTTGTGTTTTTTCATTGCAAGCAAAATAAATGAATATATTAATACCAAAGAATTTGTGATTGCAATCATTTTCAGGAAGAAACGGAGTATTATCTGACAGAATTGCTAGGGTGCCAATACTTTTGGCCACCACTGTATGGACCAATCCACTACAAACATATAAACACAAACATATTACTCAAAGTTAAGGAGATATACCCTCAACAGGAAAGCCCTGACACGCGTTTCGCCACCCAGCTTTTTGAAGAGGTTTGTGACTCCCTTTAGATGTACAGTATGTGATTTGCCACTCTGGTTTTGTTGGATTTTAATGTTTTTAATCTTTTTCAGTAGTGTTGATAAATATTGGTATGCAATTTTGTATATGGTCTTGTACGGGGCCGTTCACACAGCGTTTTTGGATCCGAAAATCGCATCCAAAAACGCAGCGACGATCGGATCCTAAATGGATCCAACACACAGGTGTGTGTTTGGATACGTGTTGGATGCAGCAGGATTGCACCCTATAGTTTAAAATAGGGCTCCTGCTGGGTCTTTCGGATCAAGAATTGACATGTCAATTCTTAGAACGGATCCAAAAGACGGAGCCACGCATCAGCGATCACTCTTGTAAATCACATTGCTCATTATTAGATGCCTGTTGAGGTCCGTTTAGGGTCCGACAGACGGATCCAAACACATATCTAAAAGCGTATGTTCACACAGACTCAACACGCTGTGTGACCATACCCTAATAAAATTTTTATTTTTAGATTATATTTTTTGTGTCATCATTTGTTTTGGTATAGAAAACAATTGTAAAACATGATTGACTTAATTGCAGCACCTCAGCAGTACAATGTCCCTGGATAATACATTACCATCAATCCTGTGAAACCATAGATAAATCAGCACAAATAGTTTGCCCCATCTTAAAGAGGACTTGTGATATCAACCAAAATATCTGTTTAATAAATATTTGTGTTTCCTGTGAAATCCCCAAAAATATTGTAATAGCGCAAAATCTTTATCCTGAAGCACACAACGCTCAGGTCCACCGCTAGGGAGTCCTCACAACATCCCAGAGTCCTTGTCATGATCATGCCCGACAGACCCCCAACTTCGAGTTCTGGTCGCCGGCCACGGCCGTTGCGACGAAAACCATGGTTTTTGACATACTTTGTATTCTTAGTTACCAGTGTGAACTGAGTCCTTCCTTCCCTGTGTGTTAATTGATTCCTGGCCAACGCCCGTGGCCAGGAATCCTCCAGCACCCTTTTAGTTAAACTGTGTTCCTCTTTGATTGACAGTTTTGTTTCCCTATCTGGTTTTGTGTTCTTTCCACCTATCACCTCTGTTCTGTGTTCACCGGTTCCCTATTTAAGGATTCTCTTACCTGTCCCTTGTGCCTGTTATATTGGGTCCTTCCTATACTTTTAGCTTGCTTTTCTCTTGTTGGAATTTCTGGTTACCTGACTTTGCTTGGCTTCTGACTATTCTTCTCCTCCTGATTTTGTACTGTATTGCCCGACAGTTACCGACTTGGCTCGTCTTACGTTTTTCTTTTCAGTCTTCCGATTTGATACTGCGCTTCCCGCTTGTTGCCAACCTTGCTTGTCTGACGTTCCCTTATTGTGTTTTGTATTTGTTTGTCTGTGTCTTGTGTTTCTACGTATTCAGTATAGTGTTCAGTTTTCTGGTTGGGGCCGACCTCTTAAGGAGTCGGGTACCCCCAAAAGGCAGGGACAGTGGTTGGGACCAGCGTCAGGGCCTCACTCTGTCTGTGTCTTCTTGTGTGTCCCTGACTGGTCCCTTACAGTCCTATTATTACTCAACAATGGGGCATTGACAACTCATTGTTAATACTGTAGAGGACACTGTGCCCTGCACTCACCAGTGTAGCCATGGGTAGCTCCTGCTGCACTCAGTTAGTGGCCACATTGAAGCATAACATAGTCAGTATGAAGCAGGTGGTACGGGAGAAGTAAGCTGTCTCATACAAACTCAGTGCATGGTGCGCTGTACTCACCAGTGTAGCAGAAAGGTATTTATATATATACATAGATTACAGTCGTTGTCCTATGTGATAGAGCTCTGAGTATTCATTTTTAATTACATCTAATAAATTGTAAGCTCTTGTGAGCAGGGCCCTCAGACCTTGTGTCTCATTTGTAAGTATCTTTTTATTGTGTAATGTCTGTCTTTTTGTCTGTACTTGTACCCTCTATATTGTAAAGTGCTGTGGAATATGTTGGCAATATGTAGTGTAAGCGTTCACTCGTGTTCGGCTGCCATCTTGGCCCAGCGGGGAAAACTTTCGCTCTGGTATTGCCGTTTTGGTAAACGGAACAGCAGGTCGACACAGGTTTCTCATTAAATCTGGCCTCCGCCAGCTTTATTCTCCAACACAGAAAACATATACAGCAAACAAAATAAATCCTAGGCCGTCCAGCCACTAACTAAACGTACAGAGAGTCCCTCTCTAGCAGTGGTCTGGGTCTACTACCCAGCCCCACAAACATGTACTCACACTGTACAATATAGTCCTTGGGCCTGGCTTCTCTCAAGCCTAGGGGGGAAGAATTCAGGATACTCTCCTGGACAAAGGCCTGCACACGTCCTCCACTGACTGTGAGCCACGCTCCCCCTCTGGTATACTGAAGACCAGGCTATTTAACAGACCTCCAGCTGAGCAACTCTCCTAATTACCACCTGAGTAATTAACTCCTGGTTACCCTTGCCAGACTGCTGACCTTCCTCACTGACAGGCAGCAACTTGGTAACCCATAACTTGGAACTCAGCAGCTGCAGAACATCTAGTGGCAGAGAAATGCGATCTTCTAAGGTCGCACCGCCACAGTAGATAAAGATTTTTATTAATATTACAGTCATCGTCCTGGGATGGGATATCTACTACTATTCTATATATTCCTTAGCGTATTCTGTGTCGGTTTGTAATCAAAATTCTGCAACCATGTAGTTGGATGGCCTCGTGACACACTTAGGCATTTGTATATGTGGGCCAGTAGAGGAAGACCTGACACCTAATAGTTTATACTGTAGAGGACACTGCGGCCCGCACCCACCAGACTGGTGGTGGGGGGTTGAAGAAAAGGATGCCGTGACCAGTAGTAGAGAGCGGCTTCTGTTACACTCACAGCACCCACATCAAATCACTGTATAGTAATGTACAGGGTGATTTAACTGGTAAAAAAAAAATGTAAAAAAATCATAGTTTGCAAGAATATCATAAATTTGCCACAACAGTCAATAATCCCAAATATCACAGTTGTAGTGCTAATAGGTGGCTTAAGATATAACTTTTAAAAATTTCAATTTAAAAAGATAAATGCCCAACAACTACTTGTTAACAAAATACATTAATCAAAATGTAGTAGATAATATACCAAAAACATGTGGGGGACTCACAATTACGAATGTATAGCGTTATTGATCTTGCCTTTTTCAAGGTGGGAAGAGTCCTGGGTCCGATTGATTTGATGTCTTTAATGTCCTTTTTTATGTATCCCAATAGAGTGTCACAGAAAAATGAAGCCTCTCCATGTTAAGTGACTGAGACATCTATTCCGCTATCCATGGAGTCACTGCCCCGAAAAGATCGGCCTCGTATGGTTCCTGTCAGTCCTGAATAGCTCTGCACTGTCATTCGTAATTGTGAGTCCCCACATGTTTGTGGTACATTATCTACTACATTGTGATTAATGTTTGTTAACAAGTAGTGGTTGGAAATTTATCTTTATAAATGTAAATTATTGACAGTTATATTTTAAGCCACCTGTTAACACTACATTTGATGGGACTGGTATCATAAGGTGGGGAGGGAGGGTTAATAAAGTATTCTTTACTGTTATTACAGTACTACACTTAGTAAGATGTAGCAGTATACAAATGCCAAGTAACACTTCCCCACCCTTAAAGAGGTTGCACCATGAAAGACATTTATCACCTATCTACCGGATAGATAGTAAATGTCTGATCAATGGGGGTCATGGTTCTGGGACACCTAGCAATTACTAAAGCACAGCAAGGAAGAGATTGACTGGAGTAGAGGTTGAACATGTGCTCCATAGTCTATAGGGGCAAAGGGAAATGTCAAGCGCTGTCTTTCAAAACACCACTCTTTAACCCCTTACTGCCGCAGGTAGTTTTGACCTCCCTGACAGATACCCATTTTTTAAATCTGACATGAGTCACTTTATGTGGGGATAACTTTTTGATGCTTTTACCTATCCATCTGATTCAGATACTGTTTTCTCATGACACATTGGGCCACATGTATGAAAACTGTCTAGGTCTAAAACTCACTTTATTGTACATAGCAACCAATCACAGCGCCCCTTTCATTTTTCCAGAGCACTAGATGAAATGAGAGGGGTGCTCTGATTGTTTGCTATGGGCAACAAAGTGAGTTTTAGACCTAGACAGTGTTCATACATGTGGCCCATTGTGCTTTAAGTTAGTAAGAAATTTTGGTCCATACAATCCTTGTCTATTTGTGAAAAATATCAAAATGTCGTGAAAAGTTTGAAAAATTTGCCATTTTCAAAGTTCACAAATTTCTGCGTGTAAGACAGATAGTTATTGCACACAAAATAGTTTATAACTAGCATCTACCATATGTCAACTGTAGGTTGGCATCATTAGGGGGCTTAGAAATTTAGTAGTAATTTTTCACATTTTCGCGAAAATTTGCAACATAAATTTTTTTTAGGGACCAGTCCAGTTCTGATGTGGCTTTGAGGGGCTTGTATGTTAGATACCCCCATAAATAACTCCATCTCAGAAACTACAGCCCTTAAAGAAGTCAAAACAGCATTTAGGAAGTTTATTAGGTTTTTACAGAAATTTAGAATTTTTATCCATTATTCACTGGAACACGGTAGATGTGCCCAGGGAAATGCAGCTAAACATCAATTCCCCAATTCTAACGTTTTTAGAGATATCCCATATGTGGCCCTAGGGCGCTATTTGGCTCAACCACAAGCCTCAGAATAGGAGGAGCACCTACTACGGACCTGGGGTCTCATTTTCATTATGATTTTCCTTATGCGCCATAACAGGTTTGCAGGCACCCTGAGGTGCTAAAACTTTATAAACACCCCTAAAAAGACCCTATTTTGGAAAATACACTCCTTAAGGAATATATCCAGGAGATTGATTATAACGACCCCACAAGTCTTTCACACATTTTTTTTAGCGTTAGGCTGTGAAAATGAAAAATTTAATTTTTTCCCAAGAATCTGCAATTTTAGCGGAAAATGTTTCATTTTTGCAAGGAATCCTGGAAAATAAACCCCTCAAAATTTGTTGCGCAATTTTTTTACAAGTTCGGCAATACCCTACATGTGGGTGTAAACTGCTGTTTGGGCACATGGCAGGTCGTACAAGGGAGGGAGCGCTATTTGGCTTTTGGAACACAGATTTTGGTGGGTGCCAGGTCTCATTTACAAAGCCCCCAAAGTAGCAGAACAGGTGAAACTTTCCAGAAGTTGCCCCATCTTAGATTCAGAACCCCCCATGGATCTCATCTAAGCATGTATTGGGCAATTTAAGTGCACAGGTGTTCCACAGTTTTTTTTAGCATTGGGCCATGAAAATAGGGGGGAAAAAAGCCCATTGTTTTTTGGGCTTCATTTTTACAGCGTTCGCCATGCAGTATAAATGACAGGATAACTTTTCTATGTGGTCGGTACAATTGCAATGATATCAATTTTATATAGTTTTTTCAGTTTTATTACTTTTACACAATAGAAATGTGTCCGTAAAAAAAATTTATTTTTATGTCGTCATAGTCTCATAGCCATAATTGTTTTTAATTTTTCTGTATCTGGAGCTGATTAAGGCCTTGTTTTTTGCAAGATGAGTTGACGTTTTGATTGGTACCATTATGGAGTACATATGACGCTTTGATCACTTTTTATCAAGGTGATAGAATCTTGGTAGTGTTTTTTTTATATTTTACTTCTTTTACACAATAAAAACACTTTTATTCAAAAGGGAAAACAAGTTTTTGCATCACCATGGTCTGAGAGCCATCATTTTTTTATTTTTATGTGCACGGAGATGTATATAGGCATTTTTTGCAGGATGAGTTGATATTTTTATTGGTATAATTTCTGCAGAGAAAAAGCATTTTGATCACTTTTAAATTTGTTTTTTTTAGGGCACGGTGAAGAGAATACTGCAATCCTAGCAGTGTTTTCTGTTTTTATTTTTAATAGCGCTCTCTGAGCAGTATACAGGACAAGTTAGTGTTACTCTGTGGGCCGGGCATAGTGATGTCATGGGCAGCCCAAAAGCCTATGTTAGGCTTTCAGGGTGTCAGGGAAGCCATTGAGCCCACAATCGCGCTGGAGGGACTCCAATAGAGACAGGGGTAGCCACTTGCCTCTGTCTTTGCCTTGGCTGCCCCAATTGCGATTGATCGCAGCAGCCAAGGGGTTAATCGCCCGTGGCCGGAGTGAGCAACATGGGGCCCGGTGTAATATACTTGAGAGCCCACATGATGTTCAGGACGTACCTGTTCGTCCATTTACAGGAAGTCGCTTCCCCTTAGGATGTATAGGTACATCAAATGTTGGCAAGGGGTGAATGCCCTCACTCAGAATTGGTGTTCTCGCCCTTCCTGAGTTCAATAGACTTTAATCAGAGCAGCAGAGCGCCTATTCAAACATTGCTCCATCCAAAGACTTCCTTGCTGAGTGAGTACAGTGAAGTAGAACAGGAACTCAGGGCCTCTATGTTAGCGATCGGTAAAGGGCTGTTCACACAGCTTAGTTAGGACACGGAGTCCAGCCGTATTGCGCTCCGTACTACGTTGCAATACGGTTGGAATCCGTCCCAGCCATTACAGTAATCCACAGTTCTCATAGAGAACTATGGATTCCATCTCTCCTCCCCGCTCGGCGAATCCGGCGGGGGGGAGATAAGTGACATGTTCATTATCCCGGCGGGATACACGCCATGGATAATGAATAAGCCGTGTGAACCGGGCCTAAGAGTCCAGCAGTGGAACCCCAGCAATCCTGTGCAATGGTGATAAATGTATTTGGCCTGAAAACTATTTCAGCTAACAGAAGTTCTCAATATGACACAAACTGATTTAACAAATTTTTAAAGAAATTTTAAAACGAAAAGTGTATTCCTACAAAAGGATATTAGGCAAAGAGCACATTTGGCAACTGTGAGTGGAATTAATCACAGTATACAATTAACAAAGCAATTAATGATGAATGTAATGTTTTGTGTCATAAAGTTTAAGGATATAAATCTTGAAGTAAAATTTCTTTGTATTATTCAATTATGCATGAATTTTTTTCTTCAGATATCAGTTTCAACAGATCCTAAAAATGACACGTTACAAGAGACATTTCCAGCTTCAGATCAATGACACTAGAATACTAGAGTAGCTGGCTTCCCCTGAGTATTTCAGCAGAGGATATAAAACCTGGATTGTCTAACGGGCCACTTGGAATGTAATGCCAGGTGGCTACTGTAGCCTGGGCTTGGATATGGCTGTGCCTACTGTACAGCTGCAGTAGACTCAGCTCTATAGTCTCTGTGGATCAGAGAGAAGCACAGATCTTTAGCAGATACTGTTATACCCACATAAATTCCCACTCGTCTCCACACATGCATTGGGAGTGTGGGACCAAAGACATAAAGCTACATCTGTGTGTGAAGGAATGGGGGGGATTGGTGTGTGTTTGGCTACACATTGTGTGTTGGGAAGGGGGGGTTGGTGTGTTCACACTTGAATGAGTTTTATGGGAGCACATCACATTGTATTCGTTAGGGATATTGTTCAACAGTGCTTAAGCCAATATTTCAAAGTAATGAACCGGCCTCATACCTTAGGATCTCCTTAATAAATATATAATAAATATCACCATATCACAGAAATGTAA
The DNA here is from genome assembly GCA_025379985.1 of Phyllomedusa bahiana. Lineage (NCBI taxonomy): Eukaryota > Metazoa > Chordata > Amphibia > Anura > Hylidae > Phyllomedusa > Phyllomedusa bahiana. Next base: position 87,983 of record JAODAL010004428.1, on the reverse strand, counting down.
TAAGGAATAGGACATGAAACGCCATTTCAAGCTCCTAATACCACCCTGGGGACTCCAACGCCCACAGAGGCTGTAATTCTTTGTTCCTAACCAGCATTGACATTGCACTTTGCCTAAGACAAATTGACTAGTTTGTGCATATGTAACTAGAGGGAGCAGAAAGGTATAAATATTGAGAGGGATTGAAATTGAAAAGGGAGTCTCTGCTCTTGACATCTCTAATGAGAGGTTTGGTGCCAGAAACAAAAGGAAAACCGTAACCAGGCTCATTGGAATAGATTGTCATGACCACCAAAATAAATATTCCTGCAGCAGTGCCAATTAATGCCTGCAGACAAGAGGACGAGAAGAACTGTATAGAATCTGTATTTCCAAGTGTGCTGGCGTCAGATAAAAAAGAATGCTAGACCTGCTATGTACTGGCAGTAAAGCAGTTAAATCTTTATCCAAGAGGTAGGCAATGGCTGCACTTTTGGGCATTATTCTTTCCTTGCAATTGAAAACGATACAAAATTTCAAGAAAATCCAAATTTACAAAACCACCTGCATTAATTAAAAAAATACATGTGTTTGCTAAATGCTTGTGTTTTTGATGCAGTTGAAAAACAAAAACGCAACATGAGTGCAATGGGTGTCCCCGCGACCCCCTGTCGGGTTGCGGGCACACCCGCACCTCGGCAGCTTCACCTGCTGCGGGCAGCAGCGCGACCCGGTCAGGCTGCGGGCATGCTTGTAGCTCTGTCCCCTTACCTCACCGCGCTCCTGTTCCTGGCCGGGCGCGTGCTTCTGCTGCACGCGGTACTACATCTCAATTCAAAGGGACAGCACGCCGGTAATTCGTTTTCACCGGGCCCTGCCTTTTCCCTTTGGACTGCCGAATCAATAGTGCCCTGTTCCTAGAGAGGAAGCGTTCCGAAGTATCTTGCGTTGTTCTGTGTGCCATACCTTCTGCCTCCGTCCCTCGACCACGAACCTTGCCGCCTGTCCTGACCCTCCTGCCTGTCCCTGACTACAAGCCTGCTTCATGATTTGTACCACACCATGCCTCGGCCGCCACCACAAGCAAGTCACGTCAGGGGTAGCGACCTGGTAGACTCCCGCCGCAGCAAGTCCATCCCGCTTTGCGGGGGGCTCTGGTGAAAACCGGACCTACTTAGACTCCGCTCCCTGGTGTGGCTTATACCATCGCTTGCGGTGGTCCAGAGGATCGGCATCTCTGGTTTGCCCCTTGGTAAGCCAACCCTGACAGTGAGAACCCAGCCTTACTTTGCATTAGTTTTAAACAATGTCAATTTACTACCGTGTTTCTCCAAAAATAAGCCATACTTGATAACAAGCTGTAGCTTGATTTTTAAGGGTTTTTGGAGTAGTCTTGAAATATAAACCCTACTCCAAAAATAAACCTTAGTTACAGTAGATAAGACCTAGTTATAAAAATAAGCCTTTGTTACCTGTACTCCTGTTCTGAGCTACAGAACCGATGGTGAGAGGCAGCGGTCTGCTTCTCCTGCCTCCCGGGCATCCTACAGTACAGTGGTGAGCTCCAAGACACTCCAGGGAGCTATCTCCCCTGTGTTATCAAGGATTACCTCTGTCACATGTTAGCTGGTATGTAGTATTCCCATTGGCTGCTCTTCCAAATTTAGGAAACGGCTCCAGTCGGGAGCAGGCCTGAAAGTTCCGTCAGATGTTGTGAAGACCCCCGAGTTAAGTAATGCGCTGAAAATGGAACCGGAGGGCGTTGGGAGAACCCCAGAACGCTCCAGTCGGTGTTTTGTCACAAAAACAGACCAGTATAGGCCACAGCAGGGCCGGGTTATTTAATCGCCCTGCTGTGGCCAATCCCAGTCTCCTCCTGTGTTAAAACACTTACTGGAGCATTCTGGAGTCCTCCCATTGCCTTCTGGTTCCATTTTCAGCATAATACTTAAATTGGAGCCTTCGCAACACGAGGCCTAGATTTGAAAGAGCAGCTGAGGGGAAGGCTACACACCTTATACCATTTACTGTGTTTCTTCACTACCCGATAATAAGCCCTAGCCGTTTTTTGGAGGAAAACATTTAATAAAATGCCTCTTATTTTTCGATAAAAATACGGTATTCAGGCTTATTAAATAGTCGATCAAGTGAAAGCATGTGGGTACATCTTCACCCAAACCGAAAGCTTCTGAATCAAATCATAAGGAAAGAGTTTAAATGTGTATTTCCATCTCATATATTTATAGCATATGGACAGCATATGCCATAAATGTCTGATACCGTAGGTTGTAGGTCCTCGAAGTGGGACCTATCACAAGAACAGGGCTCTCCTTACCTTCATCCTCATTTGTGCATGGCTGCAGAGAATGAAGAGGTGTTCACAAGTGCTCAGCTCTTTCCATTAACTTCAGCAGAAGTTCCAAGGACAACCAAACACACTCGGAAGTCCCTCTGAAATTAATGGAGAGAGTCATGTCTGCGCGCCCCCCATCTGTGGTATAAGGAGATCCCCAATCTTCAGAAGTGAGAGCCGCACCTATTAGATATCTATTGCATAATCTGTTGATATGCCATCAATGTCATGGAGCCAACATTGTGAATGGAAGATGGGATGGGAATAAATAAAAACTTTTCCCCTTTATTTTGAATCCGGTCTAGTTTTTGCCAAAAATAAATGCATAACTGCAGTGATAAGGCTGGATTACCAGTGTTTTTTTATAGAGTTCCATTTTGTGTTTTTTTAATGGGCAGTTTTTAGATTTTCTATATGAAAACCTACCATGAAATTCAGTTTAGTGGCATTTTTATATTTAAGGAGTCTTTTTTTTTTTTTTAAAGGCAGCATGCTCTAGATATAGTATTGTATTGGGTTTCTTTTTAAAGACTACAAGTAATGAAATAAAAAAAAAAACTGACAACAAAAACCCTTGGAGAAAAGACAATGGAAAATATTGGATTTTTGGGAATTTTTTTAAAAACAATAAAAAAAGAAAACCAAACAACAAAGTATGTGTAAAGGAGGCCCTAAAGATTGTTTGAGGCTAAAACATTGATGGCCTATCCTTAAAGGGGGAAAACACACTTTTCTTGATTTAAACATATAGGGAAAGGTAAATAAAGATTATTACCAAATACATTGTTGTTCTGATTTTGCTTCATGTCAAAGTAAGAGCTGTTCTTTTCCTTTTTAAAACATTTTTTTTTTACCCAAACCTTCCTTGTCCGTTTTCTATTTGCAGCCCCAAAATTTGTTTATCTTTCTTACTGCTAAACGTTAACCATTTAGAGCTCTGTAGCCTTGTTCCCTGCTGTTGAAATCCATCTACAGTCAATTTTCCAATAGCAGATATGAAATGTCAGTCACTGGTGTAGACCTGCCCAAAGCCTGAATCAATGTTGTAAAATATGGAAACTCTTTAAATAGCATTTCCCTCTATATAAGGGAGTTTTCCAATCCCATAAAACTTTTTTACCAACAACTGACAATGGCATAAGAAAATATAAGGAATAATGCCTTACTAATGCCATGCTGCTCCAATGACAGTGCTCCTTATTTTAGTCTCCCGTAACTCCGGCGTAGCTGGAGGGTGAGAAGGGGAGGGCCCATTAACTCTTCGGGGTACTGGGTTTAAACAGCTTTGTAGCCTATAGGTGGTTAACATAGGGTGATGATTCCCCTCGCCTGGAAACCATGCCCTGGATAAAAGGGGTCCCCGGCCAGACAGAGACTAATAGCCTGCCTTTAGATACACTGTTATATATAATAAAACAGTAATGTGTTTTCTATGCTTTATAAAAAAAAAATGATCACATGGCCCCATTATGAAAAAATTTTTTGGTCTAAAACCACTTTTTTTGCCCCCTAGAAACTATGGGCAAAAAAGGGGGAGTTTTTAGACCTAAACAGTTTTTATATATGTGGCCCATAGTCTTGATAATAGGTATTGCTGTGTCCATAGGAATCCAATCTCTAAAATGATCTTATTTAATTCATACAGTGAACACCGCAAAAATAACCATCCCAAAATTTTGTTTTTATATCGGGAAACAAAGTTATTAAAAATAAAATCTTGTGTACTCCAGCATAATACTGATAAAAGCGTAAACTTTTCCTTTTTTGTTTTCAGGTTTTGATGCAATTTTTTGGGCTCAAAGTGTATCTAAAGGAAGAAAAAGTATAAAGGAAAGAATGGTAGCCACTCCAATGTTTGGCTTAAAAACTGCATCAAAAACTATATGATTCCACCTCTGAGTGGCTTTAGTCACATCCCCCTAGAAGAATACAAGTTTTATTTGTTTTTTTTAAATTGCCTATTGAATTGTACAATAGCTAATAGATAATAGCCAGTAATTCTAAGGGTAGGAATATTGGGAGTGTTTGCACATGCCAAATTGTGTGTGCATCCTACACCAGTGATTTTTAATTAGCTTAATAGGGGGGCCACATAAATCCGTAGATAAACATCCGCAAAAAGCGAGGTCATTAAAAAGCAGTTAATAAACATTCATTATTAAAAGGGGGAAAAGCAGTTCCCGCAAATCTTTGCAGGTTTTAAGCAAATAAAGATACTCTGTGGGGTGCTGCATTGGTTCTGTTGACAGTACAGCTAACGTGTAAGGCTTGTTTCACACATAGCAGTCATGTTGAAGCCAAGGTGCAGCTGTGATATGAGCGAAATTGCACTGACCTGTAAGTCAGTAAGGTCCTAAAGGTAACTTTATACTAAAGCAATTTGCTTGTTCATGGCCACGTATTTAAAGCAGTAAATGTGCAGCCATTAACAAGGAAACGTCTGTATATAACATTAGATGGGGCCCTGGGCCCGCAGTGTGCAGACAAAACTATGGCTGCCAATGGTTGTACGAGTTTGCTGGTGACATCAGTGTTTCTCTGGTAAACTCGAATGAGCCATTGGCGGCCACAATTTAATCGGCACTTGGCTGCTGCACCATGGAACTCAAGCCTTAGGCTTTTTGTCTACATTTTGGATTAAAAAACCCGCTGAAAACCCAATCGTTTTGCACCCATGACTTTAAGAGAAAGAATGCCCTGTAGTTTACAGGCGTTATTTTTTTTTGCTCTTTTCTGGCGCCGGCGGTTTTAGGAACAGTTTGTATAATACATCGGCATTTTCCCATACAATTAACGTATGGGCTGACAGCAAAAAATTAGATCCGACAAAACATTGACATAAATCACGGTTGTGCATCAGACAAAATCCGGTCGGCTTTCGGACGGTGGATCCAGCTTTAGGGAAAGGTCCATCTTAACAGCATTATGGGTCCCTGTGGCAAAAGAGTGCCCTGGGCCCTGCTGTTACATATATTTTATAAGTTTAAAATGTTAACATTCACTATGCAGTGAAGGGTTAATACAGACATTCCCATTCTAACACGCACTTACAGCTATTTCTGATAATTGCATACAACAGACAATGTCAGGGGATGGAGTTGGTTAGAGGGCTGGTGTGGTGCATGGGTTTTTTTGGGGGGTTCCAATTTTTGAACTCACAGTTGCAAAGCTGAGATCCCGCCCATGCTATAATGTATAGAAAGTTTGGGTGGGAAATAAAAGGGGGGAAAAACCCAAGGAAACCTTGCCAAAGGACAGACAAATTGGTGGCCCTGGGTGTGCAAACCTATATTTTTGCTGGTTGAAGGGAGAACAAAAAAAAACCCCCCACACTTAAACTTTTAAAGGATCCATAATAACTAATGTAAGATAAAATTTCTATTTTTATGTTTTCTGTAACTTAGATTTTAATGAAGAAAGCAAAAATTAATATTAAGACGTTTTTGTGAATCCTAATATAAGTAATTCTTCTGAACCTGGACAAGTGTTTTCTAAGCCATAATATTTTAAAGGACCTCAACACATGCTCACATAATTGTTATATATATAGCAAAATTTTTTTTAAAACATACTCACCCAGGCCCCCTTTTACCGCCAAAATGACACCATATTTAAAACCCTTTAAAAGGGGAGTTCCAGGCTTAATTCGGGGCGCAATTTGCCGGGTGGCGGGGGCGGGGGGGGGGGAGCGGGGGGGGGGGGGCCCCCGCCCGCCCATAAAAATCATTATAGCGTCGGATACGCCGCTATAAAAAGACATGTCACTTTTCCCCCCTCCATTTTTGGAGCAGGAGAGGAGACGTAAAAACCAAGTTTCTATGGAACTGGGATTCCCTAATGAGGGGGGTATTTCAGCCCGTAATTTGCGCAGTACGCCGCAAATTACGGGCTGAAATACGTGACCAAATAAGCCGTGTGAATATGGCCTAAGCATGCCCAAGCACACCCAGTCATGCCCAGTTTCCTCCAGCAGACCAACGTCAAAACAGTGACTGTTTGTAACGAGGACAGAATATAGCTGGGCCTCTTATGCCTTGAAAAGTATTAATGTCTAGAAAGGCCCAGAGATAGGTGAGATTATACATAGCAAGTCCTTATCTGAGACCATTGAATGTGCACTAAGAACCTCCAATTTTCTTATACACTATAGGCCAAGGAAATACGTTTTTGAAATAATTCATATATATATTCATTGTTTATCTGTCTCTTGGCGTCTGCAGAGCTGTTGGTCCATTTCTGTGCATTTTCAGAACAATGGTGTTAGCATCTATAAGATATATTTAAAATAGATTTTATATAAATACATTGAAATAGCTACAAAACAATTTTCTATGTATGACACTTCTAAATGATGGTTATACAATCACCAAAAAACACCTGGGGCCTTTATGTTCATGGGGCCCCTGGGCAACTATGTAGTGTGCCCAAAGCATGGCAGCCCTGCTTATGAAGTGGCAGGGTTATTGGCTCTCAACATGTGTCCTGGATTAATAGCAAAATACAGCATGGTTTACAATCTGGAGCAACTTGTTTCCCTGCAGTAGTCAGCCTTTGCTAGTGATATGCTGATGCTCATTTAACTGTGCACTTTGGGCAACATATATGATTTTTGGCGCTTAGACTCCAATTTTTCGCCGCATAATAATAGTGTAGAATGCGCCTCAATCTATGAATCTGTTCTACTGCGGGTCATAAATCAGACGCATTCTAGCGCAGAAACGACAATTCTGGCTCAGGTAAACCACTTTTAAAGTGCTCTACCTGTTCTAGCACTAATGCACCTGGATTTGCCATGCTGAAGCTATAGTTTCATATGGTTGTAGAGCAACACGGCTCCAGCACGCCCCCCGATCTCAGGTGCATTATAAAGTGTCGCAGGTGCTCTGTAATGTGCCTGATATTGGAGTGCACCTGAATAAAAAATATAGCGAACGGGGCTGTGCTAGATCTCGGACTGAAAAGACTCCAGACTTCTGGCGCAGCCCCGTCCATACATGTCCCCCTTTTTCTCTTTTTACTTCCTATCATTTTTTTCTGCTATATATAGAGCAATATTTTATGGGCATAGGGTTCATTTTGCTCCACAGTAGTATAAAATAATCTGTACAACTTCTTCCAACTACCAAAAACTTAACCTTTATTGCATGTGTATAATAGCTCATGCAAATCTCCATATTATGGCTCCAATTTGTATAAAGTCGTAATAAGGCTGCCATAGAAATGCATTGCTTCTGGGTGGGAAATCTCTCTCTATATATAGAAGACTATAATGTAAGGCTAGGTACATATCACATTTTTGGCTTCTGTTTAATGTACATGCCATGCCATGCCATATATGTTAAACAGATGCCTCTGTATATAATAATGTAGGCTCCTGCACTATCCTATACTTTTTTTTCTTGCAATATAAAGATGTATACCAGCCAAACATAGGCCAAAAGACAGCGGGCCTTATGTATGAAAACTGTCTAGCAGTAAGACTGTCTTTGTTGACTGTAACACCCAATCAGAGCTCAGCTTTCATTTCATATATTGCTCTGGAAAAATGAAAAATGAGCTCTGATTGGTTGCCATGGACAACAAAGAAAGTCTTACTGCTAGAGAGTTTTCATACATAAAGGGCAATACACTACGTGGAAATCCCTAAAGAAGCATTTATGCTATCTATTATACATGAAAAAACTTTGAGACTCTCGGTTCACATATTTTGATCAAAAGATGTTTAAGCTGCCCACGACTTTCAACGTGATCTCAAAATCGGGCAGTCCTATCCTATCTTTACCTCTCAATCGAGCCAATCTGGCCTCTCACTGGGTCAACCGACCTCCATTATTCAGAGAGAAAAAATAAAAAACATCCAACCTGCCCTTCTTATGACAGCCTGTGAGAGTGGGCGGGGACAGAAACACAAAATAGAAGCACCCCTTCCTTCCCATATAGGTTAAAATCAATGTACACCAAGTACAACGTATGTTTCTGCACACAAAAACATTTCTGAAAAAATTTATGCAAACCTGGGTGCCACTGGCAGGGCTGCGGCACACATATATATATGTACATGTACACACAAAGACCGCCGCCAGCGGCACATTACTGCAAAAAGTGCAATACACTACGTGGAAATCCCTAAAGAAGCATTTATGCTATCATACATGAAAAAACTTTGAGACTCTCGGTTCACATATTTTGATCAAAAGATGTTTAAGCTGCCCACGACTAGCATAGGACTGCCCGATTTTGAGATCACGTTGAAAGTCGTGGGCAGCTTAAACATCTTTTGATCAAAATATGTGAACCGAGAGTCTCAAAGTTTTTTCACACATAAGTCCCAATGTATTGTCATGGACTAAGAATGTCAGGCAAATAAGATCTTTCTCTGTGGCCTGCTAGAGCTTAGACACAGCGAGCAGAGCTAGACGAGGCCACTTCCCCTGGAGGACACAGCCAGCATAGGGCATGTGCCATTCAGGATTTGGGGCGCACCTCTACACCATTCTGTTTAGGCAGTGGCACAGCTCTGACAGCTCTACCCAGGTATCCTAACCACCCTGTACATACCACCCAACTTTAAGAAATTGCAAAGAGGGACCCATCCGGCCACACCTCGAACAACACCCAATACCACACAAGAACATGCCTCTAACCTCACGCAAAGACATGGCATCACTCCAGGACATGCTTCTAAGCACGCCCCACCTAACAGAATCATGTCCCTTCGCCTCCAGCAGACCAGCGCCAACACAACAGCGGGGTCTATAAATATGTATTGTATTGCATATTCATAAATCCATTCAAATAGCTGTAAGACAATGTTCTATGGATAACACCTCTATATAAAGGTTGTACAGTGCCCACACAATATCAGTAAAAAGGGAGAAAATATCACCGCACTGTTACTGACAAAACCAAGACTAATATTATCAATCATACCACTATACAAAGATCAAATAATACTATAAATCCATGATCACATATCACTACTAAATAGTGAATGCATAATACCACAACACCATGACCACATATCACCACCACATAGTGACCGAATAATACCATAACACCATAACCACATATCAGCACCACATAGTGACTGAATAATATCACAACACCATGATCACATATCACCACTTCATAGTGACTGAATAATACCACCACACCATGACCACATATCAACACCACATAGTGGCTGAATAATACCACAACACCATGGCCACATATCACCACCACAAAGTGACTGAATAATCTCACAACACCATGATCACATGTCACCAATACATAGTGGCTGAATAATACCATAACACCATGGCCACATATTACTACCACATAGTGACTGAATAATACCACCACATAGTGACTGAATAATACCGTCACACCATGTTCGCATATCACCACTACATAGTGATTGAATAATACCACAACACCATGACCACATATCACCACCATACAGTGACTGAATAGTACCCCTACACCATGATCACATATTATCACCACGTAGTGACCAAATAATACCACAACACCATGATCACATATCACCACCACTTAGTGACTGAATAGTACCACCACACCATTATCACATATCACCACTACATAGTGACTACATAATACCACAACACCATGACCACATATCACACCACATAGTGACTAAACAATACCAAACATGAAAAAAACTTTGAGATTCTTAGTTCACATGTTTTTGATCAAAAAATGCTTAAGCCACCCACGAACTTACAACGTGATCTCAGGTCACCCAGGTTCACATTGTGTTTTTTCAGAAAAAATTTTTTGTGCAGAACTATACGTTGTATTTGGAATATATTGCTTTTAATCTATATAGGGAGGAAGGGATGCCTCCATTTGGTTTCCTGCACCCCACCCACTTTCACAGGCTGTTATATGAGTGCAGCTTGCAAGGTTGATGTTTTTTTATTTCTTTTTCTCTAGATAATGGAGGTCGGTTGACCCAAAGAGAGGCCTGAATTTGGCTCTATTGAAAGGTAAAGATAGCATAGGACCACCCGACCTGAGATCACGTTGTAAGTTCGTGGTTGGCTTAATACCAAAACACCATGACCACATATTACCACCTCAATGCAAATTAACAATATGAAAACACCATGACCACATATCACCACCACACAGTGACTGAATAATGCCACAACACCATAACGACATATCCCCACCACATAGTGACTGAATAATACCATAACACCTTGACCACATATCACCACCATATAGTGACTGAATAATATCACCACATATCACCACCACTTAGTAACTGAATAACTCCACACCATGACCACATATCACCACCACATAGTGATTGAATAATATCACCACACAATTACAACATATCACCACCCCATAGTAACTGAATAATACCGCCACACCATGACCACATATCAATACCACATAGTGGCTGAATAATACTGCCACATATCACCACCACATAATTATGTAATAATACCACAACACCATGATCACATATCACCACCACAAAGTGACTGAATAATACCACAACACCATGACCACATATCACCACCACATAGTGACTGAATAATGCCACAACACCATGACCACATATCACCACCACATGGTGACTGAATAATACCATGACACCATAACCACATATCACTACCGCATAGCAACTGAATAATACCACCATAATGTTCCTGAATATAAGCCATTACACTGCTACCAATATAAATACCAGTAGATACCAGTTGTACAAAGGCGCTCTGCAGACATATAAGTGATTACAGTACAGTTACATTTAGTGACTCAAAGGTGATGTCTTCTCTAATGGGAGTCATTCTCTTTCCCTTTTTCCATTTGTTTCAGATTGTCAAGATAATATCTGCTGGCTACTACTCGTCCCTACAGAATTAACCACACAAACATCTTAGATTTCTTACTTTTCCGGTACCTTCCTAGCTATTTCCACCTCTGTACAAACTCCCAATGAGGTATTAGGTGTAGGGAGGGTTGTATTGGGCAATAGGCGAGGGGTTATAGGGTGTTAGGTGAGGGTTGTGTTTTGTGTTGGCACTAGCGGTGAGAGAGGATGCGCAGCCACAGATTACAGGCACAATCTCCTTGGGGGAGACAAAGGACCATTCGAAGATTGTACTACTCCGCCCCCTCCACTCCCAAATGATCAGTCACAGCCCTGACCTTCAGAGTTTGCATGGAATGGGGTTTAAAGGAGTTTTGCCATGAAGTAAAAAACCCAGCGCTGGCTGTGCATGTAAATGAGGAGGGCGGCGCATGCAGCCGTTCTCTTCATTCACTTCTATGGGAGCTTCCAAACATAACCGAGCACACACTCTCAGCTATCTTTGGAAGCTCCTATAGAAGTGAATGAGGAGGATGGCCGCAAGCACCACCCTCCTAAGTCACATGCGTGGTGAGCTGGCAGCTAGCTGTGAGCAGCCAGCACTGGGGTTTTTACTTTGTGTTAATGGGGTTGTCTCATCTCTAAGTTTCATCGGATGCATGAATGATATAATGCTGCTTTACTCTGTCACTTCCTGGTCAAGCTGTTTGTAATTAGCATATGAGTTTCTTGTATTCAGACTTCTCTGTTTATTATGTTTATTAGTCTAGATTAGCTAAATTACCTTCTACCAGGACAGGAGAAGCTGCTGAGCTAATGTAAACAGTAGAGTAATAAGTGTCTTTTGTCTGAAAGATTAGATAACACAGAAGCTATAACACTGCTGTGACCTGTGTGAACAAACAGCAGGGGAGAAGGAGTACACAGGTCAGTCACTTGGGAAACCTGAGAGCCTTCGAAAGGTGATAAAATCATTTGTAGCTCCTTAACAAAAAAAAAATGAACAAAGCAATATATTTGGAAAACATCTTCATTTAGTGTTCCCTACATTTTGAAAGCTATTCTTTGTAGTGAGACAACTCCTTTAAAACCACTTTAATACTAATGCTATCAGCATCGCTGGACTGCATCGAACCATCGTTGCATTTCCTTAATAAAATGGTCAGTGAGGGCTGGTGTCTGAGATTTATTTATTGTTTATTTCAATGAAAAAAAATTCTTTTCCTTCTATGCTTTTTTTTTTTTTTTTTTACCATTTTATTCCAGTTTTAGTAATAGAGGCGTCATTATAAAAATCAAATAACACCAGTGCCTTTTCACCAAAACTAGGCAGCTAAATCTATCAGGACTTTCTGCATAGTCCTAAAATAAAGGCTAAATATAATATACAGAACAACAGCAAAAGGTACCAATTCAAATATGAAGGAATCCGTGACATTCTGAAATACATAGGATGTTGTATTATTTTGGAGCTTCTTTAGCTTCAATTGGTGACATCACTAGTGTACTATGCTAGTATCACGTGGAGTTAGAATGCCACCGGCTGGGGTGTTCAGTAACTTCTGTGGTTTGTGTGGTGTGCTTTTGCCATTCCTTTTTTGCTCTTGACCACCATTTTGCGAATCTATTAGCATACTGGTTATCTCTAGAAGCTATTCTTTTAAAAGGAATACATTTACCATTGTGATCCAACACGAACTCTATCATCCTACCACTGTATCATGGACTGAACTGATTGGTTCAGTCTGAAAGGTTTGCTATATTTATTATACATATGTATTGTAGTGTGTTTAGAGATTTGCCTCTTCATTACTATCGCTGGAACTTGGCATCAGCCAGTGGTGTTTTTTGTCACAACAAGGCTAAAACTAACCCCCTGTCACTATTACCCCAGTGCCCAACGCACCAGTGGTACTGGGAAGAGCCAGGTTACTGTCAGAAGGGGGAATTGTCTAATGTGATGGTCCACTTCTTGGGCGGTTGCAGGCTGGTATTTTTAGGGTTGGAGAGGAGCAATATTAATGGATCTTCCCATCTTAATAAAATCAGCCTGTAGCTGCCAGTTTTACCTTGGCTGGTTAAAAATGTGGAGACTGAACGTCATTTTTTTAAAATTAAGAATCTAAAAAAAAGAAGATAAAAAAATGACATGGTGTCCCCCCATTTTTCATTACCAGCCAAGATAAAACCGACAGTTGCAGCCTGATACTAGCAGGATGGAAAGGTCCATGGATATTGGCCCCTTTCCAACTCTAGAAATACCAGCCCACAGATGCCGCAGAAGCAGACCATCACGTTAGATGGTAACCTGGCTCTTCCCAGTACCCCTGGTGCATTGGGTACTGGAGTAATAGTGACAGGAGGATATTATCGGCCTTGCAGTGATGAAAAATACCACTGGCTGATGCCAAGCCCCAGTGATACTAAAAGAAAAAAAAAACAAAACACAGAAACAGAAAAAAGCTATTTCTTCAAATAAACAGTTCCTGACACCAGCCCTTGTTGACCATTTTGTTAAAAAAAAAGTTGCAATGCTAGTCTGACGTAGTCCAGCGAATCCATAGAGTCCAAAAGGGAAACCTGTAAACAGCACCCTAGAGAGCTGGGTGACATAACCCACAGCATGCACCCAGAAAAGCTGAGAGGATGGGGCATCAACCAGCTTTCCCGGATGCTGGATAGGTTAATCAGTGTTCAGGAAAGCTGAATGACTTCTCCCACAGCAGGCATGCAGAAAAGCTGGGTGCCGGCTGTGGGAAGTGGGTATCACTTAGCTTTCCTGGATTCTGGATAGCCTATTCAGTGCCCGGGAAGCTGGGTGACATCCCCCACAGCAGAAACCCAGAAAAACTGGTTGCCTGTTGTAGGGGATGGGTGCCATTCAGCTGGATAGGCCATGAGGAAGGTTGGGTGGCGGGGACAGGTAGGAGGTGACGGAGGTCCCCTACCTCCATCTGCTGCGCTGACCGCCGCCATCGCAGCTAAACGTGAACGCGCAAACATTGTAGTAAACAGCGTAGTCCCCGGGTTTCAAGTCATATATCCTGGTTCCCCAGAACAAAATCAGGACTCCTGCCAGCCACTGCAGGATGGTGGGACACTTGTTCCCAAATCAGGAATCTCCTTCCCAAATCGGTACGGTTGGGAGGTATGCTTTAGCTTAGTGCTAAAAAGGTGGAAGGGTTTGGCTATTATTCAACTTTAAAGGACATCTTGGTCTTTTACTGACCATGTGGGCATCATAAAAATGTGAACTATTTTCAGAACATGGTGCATACACAATAGAAAACCTAATGGGACACATCCACTTGATGTATGTGATGTATCAGGTCATTTAATAATATGTTAAAGAGTATTATTATTTTATTATTATTATTATTAAGTATTTTAGAGCGCCATTGAATCCAGGGCGCTGTACATTTGAGGGGGTTACATACATAAATCAAACGAGTACAATGATACGTGAATAATGACAATTGGCACGACAGAGGGAGAGAGGACCCTACCCGCGAGGGCTTACAATCTACAAGGAGGGGGAAAGAGACAGAAGGTGAGGGGCAGACATGTTTGTGGAGGAAGTAGTGACAACAGGTTAGTGTAGGTTATAGGCAAGCCTGAAGAAATGGGTTTTCAGGTTGCTTTTGAAGGTGGTGAAAGTGGGGGAGAGTCTGATGTGTTGGGGCAGTGAGTTCCAGAGTGTGGGTGAAGCATGGGAGAAGTCTTGGAGACGGTTGTGTGAGGAGCTGATGAGGGGAGAGCAGAGGAGAAGGTCCTGAGAGGAGCGGAGATTGCGTGAGGGGAGATATTTGGAAATTAGGGCAGAGATGTATGGAGGGGAGAGGTCATGGAGAGCCTTGTAGGTCATGGTTAGTAGCTTGAAATGAATTCGCTGGGCAATAGGAAGCCAGTGAAGGGATTGGCAGAGAGGAGAGGCAGAGGAGTAGCGAGGAGAGAGGTGGATAAGACGGGCAGCAGAGTTAAGGATGGATTGGAGGGGAGCAAGGGTGCTAGCTGGGAGGCCACAGAGAAGGATGTTGCAGTAGTCTAGGCGGGAGATGACAAGGGCATGGACCAGCATTTTTGTAGTGTCATAGTTGAGGAATGAGCGGATGAGAGAGATGTTTTTCAGGTGGAGGCGGCAGGCAGAGGTGAGGGTTTGGATGTGTGGTTTGAAAGATAGAGCGGAGTCTAGGATTACTCCAAGGCAGCGGACTTGCGGGATCGGTGAAAGTGTAGAGCCGTTGACTGAGATAGAGAGATCAGGGGCAGGTGTAGAGTTGGACGGTGGAAAGATGATGAGCTCTGTTTTCTCTACATTTAGTTTTAGGAGTACTTACATTTACACAGTATTACCATTGCAAACAACCCTTTGAAGACAACCATAATGCTGATGTGGCCCTTGGTGAAAATGAGTTTGAGCCCCCTGCTTTAGCCTATACTTAATTTGGCTGTCGAGACGTAAACGAGAAACAATGGTATAGAACTTTGAACAATTTTTAGAACTTGTCTGAGGCACCAAATTCAATAGAAGACAAGGAATTGATTTGATTCAGTTTAACCCACGGCTTCCCATCTCTTGCTTTGTCCGTCAGATTTTCATGATAGGAAACCAGTCAAATTCCTACAGATTGAGGTGTAAATAGTGAATAATGCCTGTAATAGGGAGGCGATGTGGTGTGGCAGGTGCTGTCTGTGTTTTCTGTTAGTAAGCTGTATACTAGGCGAACGAGAACATCCCCATGTGTCTGGGAGCAGTGTGTGTGGCTGAGAAAGGGAGGGGGGCAGGGAAGAGGGTTTGGTTAGACTAGGGGAATAATTCCGTGAAGGACATTACATCCCGAGCAAGCTCTTCCCCCCACCTTTCTATGAATGCTGCGTATCTCTTCAGACATTGTATCAGGCCCGGCGTATAGAGCGGCGCAGTAAAGATGAGTTATGCGCTTGTGACAGGCTGCGAGATCTGATGATGGAAATGTTAATGGCCGCTCGCTGCCTTGCTTTATGGCCGCTGTAATACAGACTTCAATCATAAAAAGCATCGCCCTACATTTTAATGGCCCTCATCATCCTCTCTCCTCTGCCTATATCCCACAGATAAATCACGCCCAGCGCTGCAAATGAACAGCCCGTCTTTGGACGCCACACTCCAGCTTCTGATTGGCTTTAGTCAGCTACGACATGGCTTGGGGGAGATGGATCTTAGTATCGCTGGTTTTGGTTCATTCTCAACATGTCTTTTGGACCTTGTGGTTCTGAATTTTATAGTCATTGTTGTTGGTATTTGAGCAGAAACATGATTCATGAGAAAGCATTTCCTTTCAGGTTGTGATTAGCAGTGGATGTGGCAAAGGTTACGTAATCTTATAGACGCCTATAATCAGAAATAACATATGGAAGAAATTAATCTAAACACAATTGCTTCTGTTGATTATAGCATTCCCTGGGTATGTATTCATCACGCTTCTCAGAGTAGAACTGCCAGAAATCAAAACATTGACTACATGCAGGATGAGTTTGTCCTTCTACACAGTCTTTAAAGGTCATTTATCCATATACAAGTCTGCCTGCAAGTTGTAGACACTACAAAGACACTCCTTCGGTGAAAATATGGAGATGAATGAAATAGCAGTGACTCAATATAGTGTTATGGGCTATGTTCTGATAATACACATACAGGGCTACAAGTACTTCCATGTTAGAGTAGGGACTCTTTGGCCCACCAGTGCAGTTGATTCTTTGGCCCCACCATTTGAGTTGATTCTTTGGCCCCACCAATGGAGTTGATTCTTGGGCCCCACCAGTGGAGTTTCTTTCCTGTTCCCCACCAGTGGAATTTCATTCCTGGGGTCCACCAGTGGAGATTATTCTTGGGGCTCACCAGTGGAGTTTCATTCCTGGGGCCCGCCAGTGGAAATGATTCTTGGGGCTCACCAGTGGCGTTTATTCCTGGGACCCACCATAGGAGTTGATTATTGGGACCCACCAGTAGAGTTGATTCTGTGGGCCCACCAATGGATTTTTTTTTTTAATTCAAGGCCGCCAGTGGAGTTGATTTTGGAGCCCACCTGAAGCTACGGGTACAGGGGACTTCAAAATGCTCTTGTCTTCTGCTTTTTTTTCCTGACTTTCTTTTGGGAAAACCCAGCTCGCCCTTTTTATGTCCAGGGCCCGCCAGGGATTTCCCTTGCTCTCTCGAATGTTACTCCGAGTCTGCAAAACGGGATTTCTGTTTTCCTACTGTCAATTTTTCCCTCTGCCAAAAAAATTTTTGGGCCGGTAGTGGGGGCTTTCTTTCCTTTTGTTTTAGTTGAGGGTGGAAATAAGGGGGAGGGGTTACGCTGTAGTTGAGCAGGGCCCGCTTAAAGGCTAAGAGTGAAATTTTTTAATTACCCTTAAATTTTGGGGCCCCGCATAAATTTGTCAGACAGCACCAGCATATCCATGTGGCTGTTAACAATGTTATCTATTATGAGGGTATGTTCACACGGCTTATTTTGGACGGATTTCACCACATATTGAGAGTGTACTGCGCTCTAATACGACCCAAAATGCGCCCCAAATCATTACGGTAATCCATAGTTCTCAGAGAATATGGATTTCGCCTCCTCTCCCCCCTGTTTTATACGATCTTTTTGTACACGCGGGGGGATAATTCCCCATGTCATTTATTCATGGCGCTTACGCCTGCAAGTTTAAAGCATGTCCATGGGGCCGGGGGGTCCCGGGCCCCCCCGCATCACTGAGGGGCACCGATTTGGCCCCCAAACTCCCGAACACCCTGTGTAAAATTTCGGGGCGACTGTAGCCCCGCATTTAAACCCGGGGGAACATACCCCTTTAAAATTTCATTGTTACAGACCGGGTGGTTTTGCTGGCGTTGGCTGGAAAATTCAAGTGGGCAATTTAAAAAGTAATTAAAAAAAAAAAAGGGTGCAGCATGCCGCCCTGCGGTCTTTACCCGCTGTAACTGTGCCCGCGGGTTTCCCTGTGTTTTACATCCCGGGTTCCTTCCTTTGGGGAAAGGGGTTTGCTGCAGATTTTGTTGCAGAATTGTTTGAAAATTTACTGCAGATTTTTCTAAATTGAATTCAATGGGAGAAGGCTAAATCTTTCTTGTCAATGTTGCCTTTTCCAATTGAAATTAATATAAATGCAGTAAAATCCACAGTAAATCCGCAACTAACCTGCCCCAAAATCTGAACATACCCTTAGATATCCAGCTTTCACTGATATCTAAACCTTCCTTCTGTCTAGTGTATTAAAATAGCTGGAAGAAGCTGAGAAAACCTGAATACTATACAGTGGTCCCTATTAACCATATGGACCTTGAGATTTTTGTAGGTTGATTCATTTGTTTGTTTCCTCCTCGCCTTCCAAGAGTCATAACTTTTTAATTTTTCACCTACCTAGACCAATGAGGGCTTTTATTTTGCGGGACAAGATGTATATTCTAATGGTGTCATTCACCGTACCATAGAATATACTGGGAAACTACAAAAAAATTCCAATTGGGGCAAAATGTGAAAAAAAACATACTTGGACCATGGTTGCGGAGATTTTTTTTTAGGACGTTCAATCCCCGGTATAAATGATGTGTTTGCTGTATTCTGCAGGTTGATACTAACACCAAACATGTAGGGTTTTCTTTATGTTGTAGTACCATAAAAAATCCAAACATTTTCTATTTTTTAAATTTGCACGGCGGGCCATTTTCTGCGACCAATAACTTTTGTGTACCTAAGATTTGAGCGAGGGGGCAAAGTGTACTTTTCATTGCTACCAGTTTGGAATACATGCGACTTTTTCAATGGCAAAAGGGGAGTGATTTGAACTTTTAATTTTGTAATTATTTTTACACTTTTTTTTGCTTTAATTTTGAATTCCCTTAAGGTACGTCACCACTAGAGGGCGCAATCGTTAACACAGTGTTTGCCCCCCCCCCCCCCCCCCCCCCCCCCCCCCCCCCCCCCCCCCCCCCACCCCCCCCCCCCCCCCCCCCCCCCCCCCCCCCCCCCCCCCCCCCCCCCCCCCCCCCCCCCCCCCCCCCCCCCCCCCCCCCTCGGCGTATAAGGGGTTCAACAGCGCGGGATGCTGCTGGCAACATCCCGCGGCGCGGTCATGCTGCAAAGTCCCTTATCAGTATTAGGATTTACTCATACGTGCAATGTCATTAAGGGGTTATGGGACCACCATATGCTGAAACCATAAGTCTATGGAAAACTGTAATTGGTTCTAAGGCCCCAAAATGTCACCCAACATAATGCAAAATTAAGATAGAGCTGCTGGAAGCTGGAAATCACTTTCTATGATAAGGATAGGAGCTTCTTTCAGTCATGGACTTCATATACAATGTACCATAAAAAAAGAGATTGCAAAGAGGGACACATTAGGCCACGCATCTAACCACTCCCAAACACATGACATCACACCAAGATACGCATCTAACCACACCCAAACACATGCATTACACCAAGACATCCCTCTAACCACACCCAAACACATGACATCACACCAGACCATGCCTCTGACCACACCCAAACAAATGACATCACACCAGGACACGCTTCTAACCACGCACCACCTAACAGAATCATGCCCCACCCCTCGAACTGACCAGCACCAAAACACCAGCGGCGTTACTATAAATATGTATTTACATAACGAAATGTATTGTATAGGCAGAAATTCATACTAATAGCTGTAAGACAATGTTCTATGGATGATACCTCTATATAATGGTCGTAGAGTGACCACATAATACCACTATACACAGAGAAAATATCACCATACTGTTATTGACCACACCAAGACTAATATTATTACTGATACCACTATACAAAGATCAAATAATACCGCCATATCATAACCACATATCATGACCACATAGTGACTGAATAATGCTGCCACATATCACAACCACACAGTGATTGAACAATACCACCACACACCATGACTACATATCTCCACCACATAGTGACTGAATAATATCACCACACCTGTCAGGAAGCTCCTGCTATACCGTGGAACTTGCTACTGTGTTTGCCCTTAAGTTTGCCCTCAGTCAAGATGTGGATCGTGACTCAGTGGTTGCCATCTTGTTTCCTGTTTCCATGTCCCAGGTCCTATATATAACTCCTCAAGCCTGTTATTCTGCTTGAGTATGTGTCCTAGCTCCTGACTTAGCTTTACCAGTCCTTAGCCTAGGAATCACCTTCCAGTTTGTTCCTCTCCTCGCAGTCCCACCTGACAAACCTCGAGTGACCTGCTACCGTCGTCAGTCTCCTGTTACTCCTCACCTTGGAATCCTTGCCTTCTCCTGCTGTTCCAGATCAAAGACTCCAGTGCCTCCTTGTGTTTGTGGTATTAGCCCTGCTTTGGACTCCAGCCATTACACACCAGTATCGTAACGGATACTCAAGCCTACCAAAATGGTGTCCCCGGGGATGGAAGACCAGAAGCTCGCATCAAGCAAACTTCACACTACTGTGGTAATAGCGCACTGAGATGCAGGACATTGAGGATGAAATATGACGCTTTTGAAGGGCCAGACCTCCCACAGCAATCCAAGTCTAATGGACATACCATTCAAGACCTACGTGGGAACGTGCAGACATAATCCGACCGGATACTCCACTTGGAAAATCAAAGCGTCCGGACCACCCACATGGTTCCGTAGTGAGCCCTAGTTGCCTCCATTAGATTTGGCGGGGACCGTGACAAATTCCGGGGGTTCCTAACCAATGCAGATTATTACTTTGACGCAAACCAACTCAGTTTCCGACGGATAGGTCTAAGTGCTATGCATCATTATGCTATTGACACCATAAAAAGCAATTGCCTGGGCTAGCCCTTGATTGGACCCAAGACGCCCGTTTGAATCACCTGGAGGGACTTCATTGACGCATGAGTCAATGTTTGACGATCCCATCGTGGTGCTACAGCGGAAGCAGCCATCCTATTGCATGAGTCAGGGCCAAATCCCCGTGGCCGAGTATGCAATGGAGTAAGCGGTGGGCAATCGGACACTCAATTGGAATGATGCAGCAAAGATGTCTTTTTTTTTAGGAAAGGATTGAGCTCATTTTAAAGACGGAACTGCCCGTGCAGAAGCACCCCGTTAGGTTTGATGCTTTCATAACATCACTGCATCTGAATTGATACCCGGCTGTCTGAACGTCGGACAAGAAAAAATTGGGTACTTTGAACTATGATAACCAAGCAGGCCCAGTCTGTACCGCCTCCTTTCCCAATGGAACCCTGGGAAGAACTCGCAGAGAATCAGGTGAAGTGAACCTATGCAAGTAGCCTTCACGCATACCCCCCTATCCGACCCGTGCAGCAGCACCCCCCCGTTGACACCAAGAGCCCCCAAGCTCTCCACGCGCCCCCGCCCTACGGCGAGAGATTATGGCTTCTACTGTGGGCACCTCGTCACCTCCGCAACCACATCACTCGCACACGCGTCGCTCTCCACCGTGCACCCCTCCGCCCGCCTCCCCAAGGCCCGCTCGATGGGTGGAACGCCCCCCCCCCACATTCCCTCCGCGCCCCGACTCGCCCTGACTGCCCATCCCAGATGGAGAATCACATAGAGTTGCTACGGAGATAGTGAATTATCCGAGATAAAGCAGTTGTTCAATTCCATCTCTTCAGTGGCAACGGCATCGTGATCTACCATAAGTAAACAGAACAAAGACTTCTCATTGCTTCCTTCCTATTAAATTCCCTGGCTAACTCCATGTGGGATATCCACCTCGGCTATGGTGGACTCTGGGGCAAGTGGTATTTTATGGACCTGTTCCTTTGCTCGAAAACATGGGGTTAAGATCCAGAAAAGACTCTCGCCATGGCTAATGGAGGACCGTAGATGGATCTCCCATTAGCTCTGGGCCAGTGGTCAAGGACCGCAACCACTTGAAGTCATTATGTCTTCTCAACATCATGAAGATACTGTCGTTTCTATTAATCTCTTCTCCAACACTTTCCCGTCATCCTGGGTCTCCCCTGGTTGTCCAAGCACAGAATCCAGTGATTAACTGGGAAACAAGGAGATAAGGCTTACCAGTTGGGAAGATGGCGCAGGCTCAACAGCTCACTCTGAACAAGGCCCTGAAGACCCAGTTCAAGACAAGAAGTCAATAGCGTACCGTTGTATTACCTGGAATTTGCGGATGTCTGCAGCAAACAGAATGCAGACAAGTTCCCACACACGACCCTATGGATTGCCCCATAGAATTGCTTCCGGGTGCACCAATACCTTTTGAAACATCTATCCTTTGGCAGGTCCCGAATTAAAAAGCCTTGAAAGGATGTACATAGAAGAAAATTGGCTAAAGGGGTTCATGCCGCCCATCTTCTCACCAGCGGGGGCTCCCATATTCTTTGTTAAAAGAAAGAATGGTTCCTTGAGTACCTTGTATTGATTTTATAGAGTGAATTAAACAAGATTACCATAAAGAACCGTTATCTTTCACCACTGATCCCCGAAGCTTTCTGGAAAGAGTACAACATGCAAAGATTTTATCCAAGTTAGAACCTACGAGGCGACCTATTAAAACTTAGTTCGTATCAGGATCGGGGGATTGAATGGAAAACAGCTTTTAGGTCCGTTACGGGCTTTTTTGAATATTGTGTTATGCCTTTTGGCCTTTGCAATGCCCCAGCCACCTTCCAAAATCACGTCAATGACATCTTTAGAGGACCTCCTGGACCCAGTTCATCGTCATCTTCCTGGACGATATTTTGATTTTCTCCAATCAAGAAGAACACCAGAGACATGTGAAACTTGTTCTTGAAAGTCTGAGAGAAAACCATATCTACACAAGATGAAAAATGTGAATTCCATCGATGAGATCCAATTCCTTAGGCTATGTTATTTCGCTCATGTCTACAGATGGACTCTAGTAAGCTTAAAGCAATAGTAGACTGGCTACTCCCAGAAACATAAAGATGTTAACGTTTCATAGGTTTTGGCCAACTTCTATAGACGCTTCATTAAGAAATTTCTAGATATAATTTCTCCCATTACACAGTTGTCTAAGAAAACAAGAATGATTTTGTTGGTCTCCTCAAGCACAAGAGTCCTTCTCCTTCCTAAAAGCCAAGTTCACTACAGCCCTGTTTAATTCATCTGACCCAGTATGTGCCTTCCATTGTGGAAGTGGATGCTTCA
Source organism: Phyllomedusa bahiana (assembly GCA_025379985.1). Classification (NCBI taxonomy): domain Eukaryota; kingdom Metazoa; phylum Chordata; class Amphibia; order Anura; family Hylidae; genus Phyllomedusa; species Phyllomedusa bahiana. The sequence continues at coordinate 64,649 of JAODAL010004428.1, read as the reverse complement.
GAATGTGCTATTGGGCTATTCTATCTCAGAGAACAGGAGACAACGAGTTTTATTACATCCTTGGCGTTTTTTCTCACCGACCGTTTATCATCTGCTGAGAAGAATTATGATGTGGGCGATTAGAATATTAGCGATTGTCGCAGCCTTTAAAGGAATGGAGGTCACCATCTTCAGGGAACCCCACAGCAAATAATCGTTATTACGACCCACCGTTAATTTGGAATTCGTGAGATCGGCCAAATGTCTATCTCCTCGCCAGCTCGTTGGAGTCTTATCACTCAATCTATTTAATTTTGTAATTTCATACAGGCACGGATCCGTTACGGGCAAGACGGATGCGCTATCAAGAATGTTCTCCAATGATTCCACTCCTACTAGTCGCTCAAAACAATTGTTCCTGAGTCCTAATGTTGTGGGAGTAATCAATTAATAAAGACTTGCTTGAAGATAATAAGAGAGACCTATGGCACCGACTCCTTGTTGTCTCAACCACCTGTTGATGTGCATTTAGTCCTTAAGAACTAGATGTGGGACCACGGCTGAGCTATATTTACCCGATAAGAGTAATGACTAAGTTCCTGAGACTAGCCCATGGATTCTAAGTTGTGCTGGGCACAACGGGGTGCAAAAGACACAGGATTTTTTCCAGTTTCATTTTGGTGGCCCAATGTTTTTACAGGATGTAAGGAAGTATTGGGTAATTATTGTGACGTGTGGTGAACGATGCAAGACTCCAGTTCTCCAACTACGGCGTTGGTTACTGCCTTTGCCAGTCCCTCTCAGTCCCTGGGTTCCTTTCCATGGTCTTTATCGTAGACCGGCCTACATCTAAAGGGAAAAATACTATTCTCGTAGTGTTTGACCGGCTCACCATGGCGGCACATTTCATCCATGTTACGGTCTACCCTCTGCCAAGGACACTGCTGACCTCATTAATTCAGAATGTGTTTCACCTGCATGGAGTTCCTGTGATGTGATCTAGAGATCGTGGGGTGCAGTTTACTTCCAAATTTTTGCGGAGTTTTGCATCAGCAACTGGACATTGATAATTAAATATATCAACCGTTTCATCACAATCTACAGACTGAACGACAAATCAGACCCTGGAACAGTACCTGCGATGCTATATTTGTCACATACAGTGACTGGTTGATCTACTAATCCGTGGGTGAATTTTGGTACAACAACTCCCAAAATGCCTCCACCAAAACAAACGCCTTTCTTTGCAAATTTGGGATACCATCCAAACATACTTCCTAGATTCATCTGTTCCGCCATATTCCAGCTGCCGCTGAAAGGGATCTCTACACTACAGCAAAATTTGCAACTATTGAAGGAAACATAGAGAGGGCTCAAGGAAAAATTACAAAAAGAATGGGGCAGATAAACGTCAGAAGGACCAGCACCAACTTTGAAATTGGGGGATAAGGTATGGCTGTCTACCAGAAATTTGGAACTTAGAGTGCCTTCACCAAAACTGGGACAGAAGTTTGTCGGGCAATATAGATCATCAAGATAATCAGTCCAGTAGCTGTTAGCTCAAAACTCCCTCATCTATGAAGATCACCTGTATTTCATGTAATCTCTTCTAAAGCCTGCCGTGTCCCAAACCCCTTTCAAGGTCGTGTTCCTCCTCCTCCTGATGCAGTGGAGATCGTTGGGGCAAGAAACTGTTTTCGTTGTGGAGCGAATCCTGGACTCGTGAATTTTCAGGAACCAGCTGCAATACCTCTTTAAGTGGAAGGTTATGTGCCCGAAGAAAATTCGTGGGACACGCTGGTAAAATCAATGCTCCTTGTGATAAGACAATTTCATCAAAGACATCCGGAAAGACCGAGTCAGGTATCGTCCAGAGGCACGCTCTTGAGGTGGGAGTAAAGTCAGGAAGCTCATTGCTGTACGTGGAACTGCTACTGTGTTTCGACCTAAGGTTTGCCCTCAGTCCAAGATGGTGGTGGTATCGTGTCTCAGCTGGTTGCATCTTGTTTCCTGTTTCCTGTTCCAGGTCCTATATTAACTACCTCAAGCCTGTTTCTTCCTGCTTGAGTATTGGTGTCTAGCTCCTGCTTAGCTTACAAGTCCTCTCGCCTAGGAATTCCACCTTCCAGTTTGTTGTCTCCTCGCAGTCACCCTGCAAAACCTCGAGTGACTGCTTACCGCTCGTCAGTCTCCCATGTTTTTACTGCTACTCCTCACCTGGAGCCTTGCCTTTCTTCTTCACCTGCTGTTCCAGTCAAAGACTCCAGTTGCCTCCTTTGTTTGTGTCTTAGCCCCTGCCAATGGAATCCAGCCATAACACCAGTATCGTAAACAACAACATGGCCACCATATCTTCTTGGATTGCAATGATGTCTTTCTCACGGCATGTCTCTTCCCTGCAGAATTAAAACCACACAAAACCATCTTTAGACCCTGCACTTTCCGCACATCCTATCAATTCCCACCTCTGTACAAACTCCTCCTGGGTGGATGGGGGGGGGGGGGGGGTGTATGTGGCGATAGGCAATGGTCAGGGAGATTATAGACTATTAGGTGAGGGTTGTATTTTTTGTTTGCACTAGGCGGCAGGAGTAAAAGAGGAGGTAAAGGCCACAGCTTACAGGCACAATCTCCTGGAGGAAACCCGAAAACCAACCCCTGGATTTTGGTATGGTTTGGGCTGTTCCCATTCCCTGCACTCACAGATGTTCATCTAAAGCCATGGAATTTAATACTATTGGATTCAATAGACTACATCAGACCAGTGTTGTATCTATTTCTGAACTAAAATGGTCAGCGAGGGCCAGTGTCGGGGAGTGTTTAAATAAATTGTTTTTTTTTTAAATTTTTTTCTGTTTTTTTTTTTTTTTTTTTATTTTTTTCCCCATTGATAGTACCCCGGTGTCTTTCGTCCCTCATTACAAAACCCACTGGTTGGGTGTCAGTCAGCGGTGGTTTTGTCACCCCCAAGGCTGACACTAACCCTCTGTCACTATTACGCCAGTGCCCAATGCACCAGGGGTACTGGGAAGAGCATCTAATGTGATAGTCCACTTCTAGGGCGGCTGCAGGCTGGTACGCTTAGAATGGAAATGGGCCAGTATCGATGGACCTTCCCATTCTGATAGTGTCAGGCTGCAGCTGTTGGTTATACCTTGGCGGGTTATGGAATTTAGCCGAAGAGACCCGAGCATTTTAAAAAAACATTTATTTATTGAGAATCCTAAAATGGGCAACTCCTATAATGATTACAGTGGATGCTCATGTTTAGATTCTCATTAATTAAATACAATTGCGGAAAAAAAATGACGCGGCATCAAGAAGAGATGAGGGGGGGGGAGGTGGGGGGTGCGAGTGGTGGATGGGGGAGAAGGGAAACGGAGGGGGGCAAGTTGGGGTCAGGGAGAGGGAGTGAGGGGGGGCGAGTGGAGGCCATAGAGGGGGGACAAGTGGGGGACAGGGAGGGAGGGAGTGATGGATCACATACCTCCCTCTGCTTCTTCTGCTGCTGCCTTCACCCCCCCATAGTTAAACTGAACCAAGTAACCGAGCGGGCGGGGTCAGCACCCTGCAGCCCGTGATGTCAGAGGAGCGTCTTCGGGCTATTATGGTTACCATAATACGAAATGAAGGTAAAAGAACATGACGCAGATAATTGACACAGATAAAGCAAGTCTTACATGTTCTGAAAAGTCCATTCTATGAAGAATGCAGGCGCTTCTTTGGGTCATGTACTATTAGTGAGAGCAATGTGACCAATGAAGAAAATGAAAAATGCCGCCCTCACCTGGTGCCCAAAGAAGCTGCTCATGCTGGCACATGTATAGAGCAGTACAGGACATGTAATATCAGGTAACCCCACTTATACTGTACAATAGGTGCTACTAGACCACTAATCACTAGGCATGTACCTCACTAAAACAGAGGGGTTTTACAAGTTAAATGGTGTCATAAATGTGGTGGGATCTTCCAAGTCAACCACATGATGCCTCAGATCTGCAGTGTTCTGTTGACATTGTATATCTTTTTGAGAGTCGGTTCTATAATAGACATATATATGGATAACATATTATGTATATAGTTATATATATATATATATTTTATATTATAGGTAGGATATATATAGATATTATATATTTGTATATATATATATATATTTATATATATATCATATATATATATTAGAATATTATTTGTATATACAGGTAGTCGTGCACGCTGTAACGGAGCAGACATTCACCGCCAGCCTATTGGATCAACATGTACCTGTCAGAAGATCACTTTGGCTTAGATACTTGCAGAAGAATTGGAATATTAAAAAAGAAGCTTACCAAACTATATGCTCAAAGAAAACTAAAGTTGATATTAGGTAAAGATGAAAATGCTTATTGACTCTTCCTGCGTCAGTCAGTTTGCACATCGGTAAACAGGCTCACCTAGACTTTGATGAAATGAATAGTCTATGAACATTTCTCCTATTAGATGTAACACTGAATACAAAGCAGTGCCTGCCTTATGGAAGCCTGGAAGTGAAGTAAAATATCAGATACAGCATTTACAAAAAAGCCATAAAGTATTCTGCATTGCTTATATAGTATTCTGATTGTAATCACAAATTAGTCCCTATTCCTAGTAGCGTTCCTAGTGCAATTTAATTTTGAAGTGCTCAATTGTATCCCGTATTATGACTCGTTGTTTTTGAAGGTGTCGACTAATACCTGACACCTTATAGAAATAACTGTGACCTACTTCCAAACACATTAATAACTACCCTTAAGGTGACCCCAGGAACCCCAAGTGATCCTGTTGTATAGAGCTCTAGTGAGACCACATTTGGAATACTGGGTTCAGTTCTAGAGAACTCATCTACAAAAAGACATTGACAAAACAGAATGGGTCCAAAGACAGGATACAAAAATGGTGAAGGGTCTCTAGCATCAATCTTAAAAGAAGAAACTTAAAGAGGTATTCCCATCCCTTTAAGACATGAATGGTGCACTAGACTCTGAACTCCCATTGAGTTCAATGAGAGAGTACCAACCAGCTCTCCATTCAAAACAGTGAGGTTTCAGGGCTCGTTTTTGAGAAAGTTGCGGGTTCCATCAATGTCTAAAGTGAGACAACACCTTTAAATGAGGTTTTTCAATGGACTTTCTCATATTTACCAATGATCTGCCTGAATCTGTGCCAACCACAGGGAATTTAGTTCTGGTCGCACGTGCACAGCTCTCTTTGCTCACCGCTACAGGAATGCCATGCACAGCCGTAGCTCCAGGCAGAAAGAACTACATGTTTCACTGTTTGATTGGGGTCTAAACACTCAGTCAGTCGCATTGACAAGAATATGCAAGAGAATATCGAATATAGTCAAATCTTTGTTCATCTTTGTTTTTATATAAAATGAATATTCCAAAAATTACTTTAAATTGTCCCAAAACTTAAAGAGTTTTTCTCACCATGCATTTTCACAGTCACAGCCAGCTTTTCTTTCACTCTGTCTTTTTGAGGCTGTGGGTAGTTCTATAGCTTTGATTAGCATATTTAGCTTCTCAGTAGTAGCTTGAGACATTACACAAAGTACGCAGTGCAATGAGTAATTCTTCAGAAACAAAGCTACAGGTACTTGTGCTCTGAGCAGTGAAAACAATTACTAATCTGTAAACAAAAACTAATCTTGCTAGAGATAATTATTCTGCTCAGAGTGAGCTCTCCCAACCATGGTGACATCACTCCCTGCTTTCAGATAGCAGAGTTATGGTCAGGTAACCATAGAAACCTGTCGTGCACTCGAGCAGATAAGAAATCTCCTTTATCGCCTGAGTTAAAAGTAAAAAATCAAGTTAAAGTATAAATCAAAAGAACTAATGTATTTAGAAAAAGTCATTACCTGTCCCTACATGTTAAAAGCTTATCTTTGTAGTGAGAAAATCTCTTTAATTTTGGGGTATGGATCCAAATTTTGCATATTTTCTGTTGAAATGTGTGGGCTGAACAAAAGGTAAGTTTTCTTGAAATTCACTTCAGATCATCTAGATCTTGATGCAGGTTTGTTGCTGCAGATTTTGATGTTTAAAATCCACATCAAATGAAGGATGAATTTTTTGTGACAAACTTTATATGTTGTGCAACAGATTTTCCAGAAATTTGTCCCATGCTTACAAAATAGTTAATTTGCAATGGTGAATACTCACGGAATCAATGTGCCCAGAACCACCGTCAGGCTTCACGATATGTAGTACAAATGAAAAACACATTTCCTAAGAAGGAGAAAAAAATTGAGGTTCGGCACCATCTACATGTAATAAAAAACGAATTCCGGCTTTACTGAAAAAATAATAAACATAAGAGCATCATAAATTGAAAAACAAAATAAACAAATTACATACGGTCCACATTAACGTTTTTCAGGCAGTTTATTTAGTGCTTAACTTTAGGGTATATTCACAAGGCTTATTTCAGGGCGTATTTTGGGACGTAATTGTGCTGCAATGCGCCCCGAAATACACCCTGTAATTGCGGTAATCATAGCTCTAATAGAGAGCTATGATGACCTGCCATCTTCCCTGTCATGTATTGACACCAGCAGAAAGAAGTGACATGTAATGAAAGTGAATGGGGTTGGCCAAGGGCCACCCCTCCTGCGTTTTAGAAGAACGCGCTGATCAGGGCGTTCTTCTAAGCACACAGCGTCTTGCGGCACACACAGGTTCACAGGCAAGACGCCGTGTGGACATACCCTTAGAACATTAATATACAGCCAGGGGCGTAACTACCAGGGTAGCAGAAGAAGCAGCTGCCCCTTGGCCCGTGCTCTTAGGGGGCCCGGCAGCAGCTAACACGTCTGCTACCCCAGTAGTTTGGCTCCTGCTCCCGCCGGCAGTGATCATGCTAGTTCACTGCCGGCGGACGCGGAGCTGCGGGGCCCGGCGCTTCCTACCTCTGAACGCCCGGGCCCTCCGGCCCGAGCGCTCAAAGGCAGGACTGGCCGGTATTAGCAGAGCAGAGCGGCTCCGCTCTGCTAATCAGCCTGCGCCGGCCCACAGTGCTGACGTGGGCTGCGCGATGACGTCACATCATCGCGCGGTGCGCATCGAGCACAGACTGGCCGGCCGGCTGCGCAGTCACATTGAGGGAGCGAGAGACAGGTGAGTAAGTGATTTCTTATTTTTTTAATATCAATGAAGCCCCCTGCCTGCCTATATATTGGCCCCTATAGCCTTGCCTGCCTATATATTGGCCCCTATAGCTCTGCCTGCCTATATATTGGCCCCTATAGCCCTGCCTGCCTATATATTGGCCCCTATAGCCCTGCCTGCCTATATCTAGCCCCTATAGCCCTGTCTGCCTATATATTGACCCCTATAACCCTGTCTGCCTATATCTAGCCCCTATAGCCCTGCCTGCCTATATATTGGCCCCTATAGCACCCCCAAAGCCCTACCTACCTATATCTAGCCCCTATAGCCCTGTCTGCCTATATATTAATCCCTATAGACCTGTCTGCATATATCTAGCCCCTATAGCCCTGCCTGCCTATATATACTTTAAATTAAAGGGGTTGTTTCACTACAAAGATCATAGTTTAAAATGAGGGGAACCAAAATGTAAGCATGTCCGTCCTTGGTTACCATAAGCAATGTGCTATGGTTTTTGAGAATGGGCTGCTTTATGTGGGCATAACAACCATGCTGCAGCCAAGGTTGGGTTACGCCCAGCTTATGTGTTACTGGCTGTCGACCGAGTGTCATGCTCCACCTAGGTCGCAGTCGTGAGCGCGCATACTATGAGAGACAGATTTTGTGACTCAGATGCGCAGTCCCACATAAATAACAAACAGAGAGAAAACACAGCTGTACTGTGTAGTTCCATGTAAAAAACACTTTTTGTGACACAGCTGTGCAGTCCCATGTAAATCACATAGCGAACACAGCTGTGCTGTGCAGTCCCATGTTAATCAATTTTGTGACAGATGCATAGTCCCACATTAATCACAGAGAGAACACAGCTGTACTGTGCAGTCCCACGTAAAAACTTTTGTGAGAAAGATGTGCAGTCCCATGTAAACACAAGCAGATAAAGCGTACAGTTTTATTCTGCAGATTTGTAGTGGTCAGAGGTGTAATAATCTGCAGGATATATCACTATGTGAGAGAGACAGAGAAAAAAATCACTCATCTTTCCTGAATGTCAAATGCCCATTCTAGTTACAAAGTATGTAGAGAGAGCGAGAAATTTAGATTTACACTATCGAGTTACACTTAGCTTATCACTTCCAATGATTCCTTAGGCTATGTCTACATAGCAAATACTGAAATGCCATCGTATTTTGTACAGCATTTTGTCATTTGCTGTGTGCACATAGCCTAAGTCTCGGGCAGCTGAGAACCTCTCCCGTCCCCCAGCTCACACAGAATGAATCATCACATGGCGGCGTGTCTGCAGAGAGTGAAGATGCTCCCTGTTGGGAGGAGAAACATATCCCTCAATTTCACAAGCTCTGCTTATCAACCAGCACAAAAGGCTGCCAAATACTGGAGCGAGACAACCCCTTTAACCTAGGAATGCTATTCCTCAGGCCTTCTATCCTTTATAATTTCCTCCATCTTGAAAGTTACTGTACTATCTCTCTGTCCTCATCCTTATCTCTTTCTTGTAGTAGCTTTAGGTCCTGTAAGTAGTCTCCTTTCTATTCAGGCCTATTGTATCTGACCCTTTGCCTGCTCTTGCTCTACTGCTGGCAAGTGTGCAGATGACCCCTTATGCTGTATAACTTCTTAACAGGCTCTTCTATACTTAACAGCAACTACCATTAACTGAATTCACTGCCTAATGGTCTGTTCAGACAAGAAGCATTTCACGACGAAATCCACGCGGATTCCGACTTGAAATACTAAAACCAAATGTAAAATCATCCCCATTGACCTCAATAGAAAATATGTGAATTTTTGGAGGTCGGTTTTTAAGAGAATTATAAACTTGGAAAATGTTCCATCTTCCGTCATATTCCATGACAAAAAACGTGTCCAAATCATCTCAATGTCGGATCCGAGTCCAAAACCCCATAGAGCTGAATGGAACTCGTTTTCTGAGTGTGAGTCAGATGGGAAAACATTCATTAAAAACTGTGGTATAATCCAATGAGCAAATTTTACTTGCCATGTGGACATATCCCAACATAGCAGGCCTTATATGCTTACAACATCTCCCTTCTTCTTTCTAGAGTCCCCTGGTATCTTCCTGATTGGTTACAGGCTGCTTTTGCTTAGCCCCTTACCAACATATGACATATGAGTACATCATAGCGCCGGTAAGGGGCCTTGTCGCCGCGCAGTGTTAGCAGCTAATTGCTGCTAACACCCGGCGGTTACTGTGTGGGTGGGGTGGGGTGGGGGGGGTGCTGCTGCCTTTCCATGCTGTTTAACCCCTTACACCCCTTAACCCCCCAGTGTCTAAATCGCAGGCTCCTGATCGTTTAACATGTCAGCTGGAAGCCCTGTGAAGGCTTGTATCGCTGCCATCTTTTCAATTTCCCCATTTCCGGCCCTAGGCAGGAAGTGGGGAAACCGCCATCTTTGTACACCATGGGTGTCAAACACAAGGCCCACGGGCCATATCCGGCCCGCGGCCTTGTGTTTTCCGGCCCGCAGCGATCTCCCTGACTCCGCACGGCTGTTTTACCACAGCCGCACAGAGTCAGTCAGCAGCTACACGCTTGGTGCAGCTGCTGGTACAGGAAGAAGGCAGGAGGGAACGTTTCCCTCCTACCTTCTCCCTTTGTATGTACTGTGCTCAGTGAGCACTGTACATACATATGGCGTCGCAGGGGAAGTGACGCATCGCTTTACTCACACCCCCTGACGTGACGCAACTCTGGGTCTCCTCGGGCGGCAGCCTCTGCCGCCGAGGAGATCCCTGAGAGCTGCGTGATGGTGTCGGTGGCAGGACGTCCCGCTGCTGACACCGTACCCCAGCTCCGGGCGCGGGCCGCGCTGCACTGAACACCAGGAGGTGAGTAGTTTTTTTTTTATTTTATAATCATTCGGGGGCTATATGGGGCATCTATATGGCTACTGGGGGCATATGGGACATCTACATGGCTACTGAGGGGGCTATGGGGCATCTACATGGCTACTGGGGGGGGCTATGGGGCATCTGCCTGGCTACTGGGGGGCTATATGGGGCATGTACCTGACTACATTGGGTTTCATCTGCCTGTCAGGGGCTATGGCTTGCCTGGCTACTGGGGGGCTATATGGGGCATCTGCCTGGCTACTGGGGGCTATATGGGGCATCTCCTGGCTAAGGGGCATTGGGGCATCGTGGCTATAGGGGACTATGGGACATCTGTCTGGCTACTGGGGGGGCAATGGGGCATCTACATGTCTACTGGAAGGCTACGGGGGAATCTACATGTCTACTGGGTGGCTATGAGGCATCTACATATCTACTGGGGGGCTATGGGGCATCTACATGGCTACTGGGGGGCTATATTGGGCACCTGCCTGGCTACTGGGGGCTTATGGGGCATCTTCTGGCTACTGAGGGGCTATATGGGGCACTCTGGCTACTGGGGGGCTATGGGGCATCTGCCTGGCTACTGAGGGGCTGTGGGACATCTATATGGCTACTGGGGGCTATGGGGCATCTGCCTGGCTACTGGGGGGGCTATGGAGCATCTACATGGCTACGGGGGGGGGGGCTATGGGGCATCTACATATCTACTGGGGGCTATGGGGCATCTACATGGCTACAGGGGACTATATGGGGCATATACCTGGCTACAGAGGGGCTATATGGGGCATCTCCCTTGCTACAGGGGGGCTATGTGGGGCATCTCCCTGGCTACAGGGGGGCTATATGGGGCATATTACCTGGCTACATGGGGAAATTACCTGGCTGTAGGAGGCATATTACTACCTGGCTATAGGAGGCAAAATACCTATCTGCCTACATGGGCAGATATAACTGTCATCTACAGGGGGCTTTATACCCACTTATCTACCTACAAGGGTCATATGTACCTATCTACCTATGGGGGGCTAATATATTTTTCCTAGTTCCCCTCAAAGGGCTAATTATAATAGCAATACTGTGCAAATGTAACAGTTAAGGAGAAGTTCCATTTACACAGTTCTAAAATTATGTCGGCCCTTTAAGGCCCTTTAAGGTACGCCGTGAGGCTGATGTGGCCCCCGGTGAAAACGAGTTTGACCCCCCTGTCCTAAGGCATTTGATGTACAATGCATTAGGCTGTAGAAATGATCGGGCCCCCTAGTGATGAAGCGCCTTAGGGTGACTCAACGTTAAAGTAAATAAAAAAAGTTTTAAAGTGTAAAAAAATAAAAACGTATTAAAAGTTAAAATTACGCCACTTTTGCCATTTTACAAATAAAAAAAATAAAATAATAAAAAAGTTACACATATTTTGAATCGCGGAATTAGACAAAGTAATATCTGATAAAATATAACATCATATACCACTTATTTTGAACTTCGTAGAATAAAAAAAAATTCCAGACGCCAGAATTGCGTTTTTTTGGTCATTTCAGGTCTCATAAAAATTGGAATAAAATTGATCAAAAAAGTTGCATGCATTCCATACTGTACAGAATTAACATACTCATTATGCATTTGTATAGCTCGTTTCAAGCACTGACCATTTTGCATATCAGTATTTAAAACATATGAACTTTTGTATCCAGTAAGTATGTTTTTTCTGTCTTAATCTAGGCATTATCTTTTTATGTTATTATGTCCAGTTCACATAAAATTTCTCTGGATGTCAGAGCACAGCCATTTCACTTCAGCCATTTTGATTAATTACTTTGAATAATTGCTGCAGTAATATTTATGTTCTCTGCCTAATCTGTATTGTTATAAACTTGGATAGATTAAGCAGCTGGTAAAATGAGCTCAGGAATTTTGTTACTCTTAGGCCCTTGATGAAAGCATGGGAACATTATTTTTATGTCTTCCTTGAGAATACTTTACAAAAGATGAACTTCGTACCATTACGAGGAGGCTTTTATATACTGGATAATTTAGGACGCTGAGCACGTCCTGAGCTGCCAGTACCAATTGCTACTAAAGGGGTTTCTCACAAGCAAGTAACTTAGAACATTATATGTGTGCATATGCATTAATGCATAATTATAATATTGTAATGTTTTTAATTCTGTCTTAAAGTGAATACCCACCTTTGAACACCATTTTTACCTTTTTCACCTATTTTTTCTTCCTTGCATTCCAAGAGCCGTAACTTTTTAGGGTGGATTCACACCTGCGTTTTGAAATTCATCAATAATAATCCCTTTTTTTTTTTTTTTTAACTAATCCTTCACAGTTAAGGCATGTTCACACGGCTTAAAATGGGCCGCATTTTGGTCCGTAATTACGCGCCGAAGTGCGCCAATTACGGGCCGAAAACGGCCCATTCATTACGGTAATTCACAGTTCTCATAGAGACCTATGGATTACGTCTCCTCTCCCCGCCCGGCGAAGCCGCCGGGTGGGGAGATAATTGACATGTCACTTTCTAGCGGCGTATACGCGCCGCTAGCAGTGATGGTCTATGGGCCGGCGAAGTGCCGGCCCCCTCCGCTCCCCCCCCGCCCCGCCCCCGTCCACACGGCGTAATTGCGGGGTGTAATTACGTCCCGCAATTAAGCCGTGTGAACATAGCCTTAGACTCGGTTCTGTTTAGAATCTCCGCCACAGAGGTGAAAATGGAAGCCTCCGCTATTTTCACCATAAAAAAAACAGGTTTCTGATGAAACCGAGCACAACTGAACTGAACCGATGACTTTAAATACCCAGAGAACGGAACAACGGATTTTACACCAGAGGTGTGAGTCCACCCTTATTTTTCTGTCTACATAAACGTAGGCTTTTTTTTTTTACTGAGAAAAGATGCTAATTTTGGACATACCATTGAACATACCAGATAACATACTGAAAAACAAAGACAATTTTTTTTGTGGGGTGGACCATGAAATAAACACAGCTGAGCTATTTATGTGGGGTTTCATTTATAGTATGTGACATATAAGTGGTGACATATATTGGTACAATCCAAGAGATACCCAATTTTTTACATTTACGCTATATTTTATTATTTTACAAAAAAAACCCTTTTTTTATTTTTTTTAATGTGTTGCAGTGGCATTTTCTGCAAAAAATAACATTCTTTTTACATCTACATAAGAGCCACATGTATGAACATTGTCTAGGTCTAAGACTTTCTTTATATCACTTTATTTCATATAAAGCTCTGATTGGTTACTATGGGCAACAAAGAAAGTCTTAGACACAAAGGGCGACATGTATGAATCTCGCCACGTCGGAGCGCATGTTTCCGCCAGTTTTCCGTCAAAATTTGCGGCTCAAGTATGTCGGTGCCGAGTTGCGCTCATACATGCGGTGTAAAGTCCGCCGCGCCTCGTCAGTGTTTGGGGCGCAGTGCGGGACTTAGGCGCAGTGTAGGACTGCACCTAATATTCGCTGTCCGAGGAGGTGTGCTCATACATGCGGTGAAAAGTTCACCGCGCCTCGCCAGTGGGTCGCAGTGCGGGACTTAGGCGCAGTGCTGGACTGCGCCTCACATGTATTCCGATTCGAGACAGGCTGGAAAACAGCGAGAAATCATTAAACATGTCCGTGCGGCATGGAGTATGAATCAAAAAATCGCCTTTATTAGGTGTAAAACATTATCTGAAAAAGAGCTCAAACCTACTAAAAAAATACATAAATAAAATCACTTTCCAAAAATCTAGAACGGCGCAACATCAGGAATTTGGATATTGGAAATTGCCGGGAAATACAGTAATTCAAATTCTGTAAGCTATTCTCATTGGTCGGCAGAAACCAGCCAATCAGAATAGGAGCGACAGTGAACCATTAAAACCTATGGAGAAGTATTGACCAATCAAAATCAAAGGCGGGACAGTTCAAAATACAGTAAAAATGCAGAAAAGAGCTGATTGATCAATAGTATGGGTGTAACGAAAATGAAGAAATAAAAATGAATTTATTGAATTAATATATTTTTTATCGTTACCCCCATATTATTGTTCATTTTATATAGAGATCGGTACAACTTCGAGAGTATTATCATTTTAATTCGGGCAGGTACAGTTTTATTATAGATTGCATTAGGAAAACCATAAGAGCGTCGCTCGCTCTCCCATTGGTCCAAATAACCGCGCCTCTTTTAACTTAGCCAATCACAAACAGAGCTCACTCTGCATTTCTTTTCCCCATAGAACTCTATGAGAAGGTAGCTCAGCCGCTAATTGGCTAAGCAGGACGAGCCCCTCTTCCCCACAACCAATCACAGTACGAGAATATTTCCCATAGACAGTAATAACTTTTAGGGCGCCCTTCTTTCTCCATTCAAAATAGATGCACTACATCTGATTGGTGGATTCATATCTGCCACCTGGGCTCAACCAATCAGCTCTTTTCTGCCTTTTTTACTGTATTTTGAACTGTCCCGCCTTGGTCAATACTTCTCCATAGGTTATAATGGGTTACTGTCGCTCCTATTCTGATTGGTTGGTTTCTGCCGACCAAAAGAGAAGAGCTTAAAAAATTTTTAATTTCTTTTTTTTCCCCCCAATTCTCTATATCGCAATTCCCGATGTAGCGCCGGTCTGGCGACAAACCTTGTTACATCTAATACAAAAATCAGTGGCACACTAAAGACAATAAAACCTCAAACTATTGGGAAAAATTGGAAAAGCATTTCTGTAAGGAAAATTAAAAACCTGGGCTCTTATTTACAGTATTTGACAAAGATTGTATTAAGCTCACCTCCCAAAAGTAAGGGGATCCCAGAGCAGGGGAAATCCCCCCCACAAACATGTTACCCTCATAGCTCAATTCAGCTGCAGCTTCAGGGTATGGGAGGAACAAACAATTTAATAATCCTGACTGGTTTAAAAAGAGCAGCTTGTGCAGCAAGCCAAAGAGATCGCCAATCTCAAATGAAATACAAACATACTTGGTCTGCACATAAAATAATTTGGGGAAAAAACAAGCATAGGTGCCCCTGAAAAGGCAATATAAACATCTATACAAAAATCAGTGGCACACTAAAAACTAATAAAACCCCAAGCTATATGGGAACATTGGAAAGCATTACTGCTAAGGAAAATATGAAAAACCTGGACCTTAGTTCACTGTGCTTAATCTGATTGTTGGTTTCTGCCCGACCAAAAGCAAGGGGAAATTGAATACGTAGTCCCTACACTAATAACTGATTACCCTCAAACCCTTTGTTAGGGATTTGATTGATTTATGTTTATAGAAGGTTTTAGCTCTTTTTCAGATAATATTTTACACCTAATAAAAATGATTTTTTTTTTACTAATACTCCATGCCGCACGGCGTTGAGAGCCGAGATTTCATTGCCCCATCTCTCCATTGACTACAATGGGACAAAGTAGCTCGCTCTGATTGGTCGGGATAGCCAAGCCCCCGCTAGCTCAACCAATCAGCTCTTTTCTGCCTTTTTACTGTATTTTTAACTGTCCCGCCTTTGAATTTGATTGGTCAATACTTCTCCATGGCTTATAATGGGTCACTGTCGCTCCTATTCTGATTGGCTGGTTTCTGCCGACCAATGAGAAGCACTTACAGAATTTGAATTACTGTATTTCCCGGCAATTTCCAATATCCAAATTCCTGATGTAGCGCCGTTCTATATTTTTGGAAAGTGATTTTTTTTTTTTTTTTTTTTAAAGGTTTGAGTTCTTTTTCTGATAATGTTTTACACCTAATAAAGGCGATTTTTGGGGAATCATACTCCATGCCTCATGGAGCTGAGAGCCGAGATTTCTGTTGCGATCTTCTATATGTTCTCATGTTACGTTCTCGCTTCACTTCACCTCCGCCGGATCATTTAGACCAGAATCAACTAGGTCTGCCTGTCGGAGCTGGTGAGCGATGCAATGCTCCGCACTTTGCCGACCCGCGATCGTACATGCCTTGGAGTATACGAACGCGCCGCGTTCCGCCGTGGAACGCCCACACCGCGCCCATTGCACGCCCCTTCATGTGAGGCGCATCCGAAAGTGGCGAACGCTGCGCCTAACATCGCATCCCTGCGTCCGACAGGGTATTCGAGCCAGTGAGGCGCAGGATATGCCAGAAAACAGCCGCAAATCACGATCATGCATGTGCCAAAAGTGGCGTCCGTATGCCAGTTTGAATGCGGCATAAAATATCGTACACTCGAAATGTATTTCCTAATTTGTTCTGCGCTTATTTAGTAAAGTGGTTGTATTTGCATCTGTCGGAATGTTTTAGGCGATGCACCTTTTCGGCAAGTGTGTTGCTTGGGGCGCCTGTTTGGGAGTGCCGGCTAGTATACTTCAAAATTCGTCGCATTTGTTATATGGCGTTCTGCAATGACCCCCGGAGCAATAAATAAAAAGAAGGCACATTTACACAGCGCAGGTAATGTACTCACATTTTCGCACACATCACTGTGCAGAACTTGTCGTCCACGAATGACGAAAGTTCGGACAATGCAAATCTGACTCCACCAGCCAGCAAAAAAGGCGCACACTCACGCACGCCAAAATGCCACAATGGGCCTAAAATCACACATAGAAAACAGCCGACAGTATAAGCCCCATACGAATGTGGCGCACACGTATGGCTAAAAAAGGCGCATGCAGCCACACAAAGGATGGCGTACAATGCGCCGACAACCACCGTACACTTGGAGTACATTACAAAATCGGGAGACACAAACGCCAAAAAACCAACATTGGTGTGTTGGGACATGTTGCCCAAAGTTTTCATACATGTCCCCCAAAGTGTTTTTGCTGACTGAAGTGCAGTTTTTTTTATTGGTACTATGCAACTTTAAAGAACTTTTTGGTTTGAGGATGCAAAGTGATCACAAAAAACAATATTCTGGAGTTAAGTATTTTTCTTTCTACAATTTTCACAGTACATGATAAATAATGGTATATTTTAATAGATCCAACAATACCAATTATTTTTAAACTTTTTATTTTTTAGCGTTTTATTTTTAAAATGGCAAAAGATGGGTGTTTTTAACTTTATATATATAAAATGTTTTCTTGTTTTACTGGTACTTTTAGTCCCCATTCGGTACATGGTACATGACCACTTGGAAGCACAATCACTTGTACACTGTTTTGCAATCGTTCGTTTGAGTTTCTTCATCCCTTATGCTATGTTCACACGGTGTATTTGCAGGGCGTAATTACGCCCCGCAATTACGCCGTGTGGACAGGGGCGGGGCGGGAGCGGGGGAGTGAGCGGGGGGGCGGCACTTCGCCGGCCCATAGACAATCACTGCTAGTGGCGCGTATACGCCGCTAGAAAGTGACATGTCAATTATCTCCGGGCGGGGAGAGGAGACGTAATCCATAGTTCTCTATGAGAACTGTGAATTACCGTAATGAATGGGCCGTTTTCGGCCCGTAATTGGCGCACTTCGGCACGTAATTACGGACCGAAATACGGCCCATTTTAAGCCGTGTGAACATGGCCTTAGATGCCAAAGACAAGTTTGCTGTGGCATCTAAGGGATTAAAAGGCTGGGTTCCGAGTCATCACCATTCCCAGTCACTTAGGCTATGTTCACACGGCTTATTTCGGGGCGTATTTACGGACGTATTTACGTCCGCAGATACGTCCCGAAATACGTTTCAAATACGTGTCGCAAAGTGTGGCACGTATTTCACGTCGTAAATACATTCCACATTCTTTACTATAGGGATTTACTTGCAAAATACGCCTCAATAAGTGACAGGGGACTTATGTTCACACGGCTTATTTCGGGACGTATTTACGGACGTATTTACGTCCGCAAATACGTCCCAAAATCCGTTTCAAATAATGAACAATTAGATTAATATTGATTCCAATGTAAAATACGCCTCGTCATTCACACATTTTCGCGACGTACTTGCGGGCGTAAATACGTCCGTAAATACGATCGTAAAATTAAGTCCCCTGTCACTTATTGAGGCGTATTTTGCAATGTAAATCCCTAGTAAAAGGATGGGGAATGTATTTACGACGCGAATTACGTGCCACACATATTTGAAACGTATTTCGGGACGTATTTGCGGACATAAATACGTCCGTAAATACGCCCCGAAATAAGCCTGGTAACATACCCTTTAAATTTTTTACAATCGTATTTACGGACGTATTTACGCCCGTAAATACGTCGCGAAAAACGCCTCTGTGTGAACGATGAGGCGTATTTTACATTGGAAACATGCTAATCTAATTGTTCATTATTTAAACGTATTTCGGGGACGAAAATACGTCCGTAAATACACCCCGAAATAAGCCGTGTGAACATAGCCTTATGGTAGATCCCGCTTGTAAGTAAGTAACAGCTGTTACTCTGTGTATGGAGCAGGTTCAGCGAGTGAGCCTGCTCCATACCCCCTTACTGACACCATGCCAAAACTATACTTTAAGGGCCACATGTATGAAAACTGTCTAGGTGTAAAACTCTCTTTGTTGCCCATAGCAACCAATCAGAGCGCCCCTTGCATTTTTCCAGAGCATTATGAAATGAAAGGGGCGCTCTGATTGGTTGCTGTGGGCAAAAAAGTGAGTTTTACACCTAGACAGTTTTCATACATGTGGCCCTAAATGTCAATAAATGTTTAAAGGGGTGGTCCCACGAAGCAAAATCCATTACACAGGTTGGCTCTCAGCTAGCTGCAACCCAACCATTCATGAGAATGAGAAAAGTGGTGCTTGCGGTTCCCCGTTCAGCTGTATGGGAGTTCCGAATATAGCCACGTGTGTGCACTCACCTATACTTGGGAGCATCCAGACAAGTGAATGGGGAAGATGACTGCAAGCGCTGCCCTATTCATTCTCACGTACAATTGGCCCGCAGCCTGCTGCATGTATCCTGTGCAGTGGACCTTACTTCGTGGGTACACCCCTTAAAGGGATCTAACAATGCTAGTTGGTCCATCGGGGCAGGAGTTAAAATAGAAGATAAAACTCATACTTCCCTATCGGATGGTCTCCTTCACTCCGACTGCCGGTGCGTTCAGTTTGAAAGTTGCAAGTGCACATTCATTGTTCACATGACAGGTGCAGCCAACCACAGGCCACAATGTCACATGCACGTGTCTCTTTTTAAATATTGATAGTTAGTACTTTGCTCCACAGAGATATATTGCGATTGAGGTGACTATTGTTGTACCTTGTTAATTAAAGTCAGGTCTTTTGTTATAAAATGAGGTTTACGAACACTTTAACTTTATACTATAACTAAGAGCCAGTGCAGTAACTAGGCTAAATTTCACTCAGGGCGAGGTGAAGAAATTTGGCCCTCCCCCCCCGGGTAACATATTGCGCCACTATGCGGCACATTGCATCACCATCAACAAAAGCAAAATATACAAAAAGCTTTACCACAATGTGCTACATATAAAACTACTAAATAAGTCATACAGTTACCAAATAACACTGCTACACAAAACCAGAATCCCAAGACCACTAAGACCACATATCACCAACACACAGTGACCGAATAATACCACCACACCATGACCACATATCACCACCATATAGTGGCCGAATAATACAAACTGACCATTACTGAGTATAAACCATTATACTACAACCAATATTACCAGCATACAGTGACCTTACAATGTTGGATACCCGCTGTACACTGGCTCTGCAGACATATAAATGGTTACAGTAAAGTTATATCTAGTGATTCACAGGAGACGGTTCTGAAGAGTTGTTCTCTTTCTCTTCTTCATCTTTTCCATCTGTCCCAGACGCCACGATGACTACTCCCGACTCTTCACTGTAAAATTTACAAAACAAATATCTTAAGACTATTCCTATCTCTATACAAACTCCCCATCTATAGCTCCTCATATGGTAGCCATGTAATATGCCCCCTGTAGCCAGACAGTAGTCCCCTGTAGCCATGTAGTAGCCCCCTATAGCCAGTTGATGCCCCCCTATAGCCAGTGATGCCCCCCTGTAGCCAGTGATGCCCCCTGTAGCCAGTAGATGCCCCCCCTTGTAGCCCGTGATGCCCCCCCTGTAGCCAGTAATGTGCCCTGTAGCCCTTGATTGCCCCCCTGTAGCCAGTGATGCCCCCTGTAGCCAGTAGATGCCACCCTGTAGCCCAGTGATGCCCCCCTTTTGCCATTGATGCCACCCTGTAGCCAGTGATGCCCCCCTGTAGCCAGTGAAAGCCCCCTTGTAAGCCAGTAGAAGGCCCCCTACCGTAAGCCCCCTGTAGGAAGGCCCCCCCTGTAGCCAGTAGATGCCCCCCTTGTAGCCAGTGATGCCCCCTTGTAGCCAGGTTGCCCCCTTTTTGCCAGTTATGCCCCCTGCCGTTCCCCTTTTAGCCAGTGATGCCCCCCCCCCCCTTGTATCCAGTGATGCCCCCCCCTTGTAGCCAGTATATGCCCCCCTTTTAGCCTGTAGATGCCCCCCTGTAGCCAGAAAATGCCCCCCTGTAGCATGTAGATGCCCCCCCCGTAGCCAATGATGCCCCCCCCCCCCCGTAGCCAGTGATTCCCCCCTGTTGCCAGTTCCCCCAAAGGGTAGGGGTGCCCCCCCCCTTGGAGCCATAGATCCCTTGCATGCCCCCCTGCAGCCAGTGATGCCCCCCCTGACGCCCGTGATGCCCCCCCGTTGCCAGTGATGCCCCCTAGCCAGTGATGCCCCTGCAGGCAGTGAAGCCCCTGTAGCCCGTAGATGCCCCCCTGTAACTAATTATAAAATAACAAAAGAGTACTCACCTGGGTCCGTGCGTCCCGGTCCGGAGCTGGCTTGTATGGGTTTGGGAACAGCGTGATGTCATCACGCTACTTACGCTGCACGCAGCTCCCAGGATCTCCTCGGCGGCAGAACTGCCTCTGCCGCCGAGGGGACCCAGCGTCGCAGGGGGCGCGGTGAAAGCTGTGCGCCCCCTGCGACGCTTACAGAGGAGGAGTCAGGACGGGAACGATCCGTCCCGCCTCCTCCCTGTGACAACAGCTGCTGCAGAGTCAGGGGCACTCCTCCGGGCGACCGCCCGCCCGCCTGCCCCTAGGAACGGCTCTGCTAAGAGCACACAGTGTGCTCAAAACACGTAAGCAGCTGTCTAGGGCCTCTATTGCTTATATGCTGGCTTTTTATATGATCTAGTTGTGTCACCACGGTGTTTCATGTATTTTTAAATGATTTTAGAATTAAAGTTTTTTTATTTTTAAGGACCTACAAATTTTTGTGTTGGATCGTCACACGATATATTCCTATGCTGTCTTCTCCATTAGGCTTAAGGCGGGATCCGTGCACCTAACTGCATTTATTCAGATGAGCTGGCTGCAGATCTGTGTTTTTTAAATGTGACCTTTGTGGTCTGTAATTAGCTGCAGCTGTCACGTGAATGAAGACCGTTCACTGCTTCAGCGGCGATAAGCGCGCTGGCAGTCGAGTATGAACAGGAGCGTCCGAGAAGCGAGTATAAATTTTATCTTCTATTTTTACTCCTGCCCCAATGGACAAAGAGTATTGACAGATCTCGGAACATCCCTTTAAAGATTACCTATCACCTCCAAACAAACACACAAAATATAATAGTAAATGAAATTATAAGACTTTTTTCCAATACATGTCATAAGCAGTGCAGAGGGCTCATGTCATTATTACAGGGGAATAGATCTTAGTTTCACTTTCTTAGCAGAGCTCTGTATGTAGAAGGGATTCTTTCTGTTGAGCTATACCATCTGAGCAGGGGGAGCTGAGGACATAGCTGCTACATACAGTACAACAGGCACAGCACACTGAGGACATAGTGTGACAGGGTTTATAGACATCTACATTACACTGCTGCTAGTGTTATATCCAGCACAGACATAGCATCCCAGAGAAAATCAGTGTGCACAGGATGTTGATGTAGACTTACAGGCTCCCCCTGCACAGTGGACTCTTCCCTCTCAGAGGCAGGAGATTGTATCAACTGTCATCCATCAAGCTGTCAGGTGTGGACTTGGCCCGACTTCAGAGCTGTCTTAAAGGGCCAGCACTTTTTTAAAAACAGAATTACAGGTGAAATGCTTTGATTTCCCTAATGAAGCAGATTTAAGGACGTGTTTATATTTTAGTCTCCTGTTATTTCATGAAGTTTCCCTGGAGGTGATAGGTACTCTTTAAGCTCTGTTTTGCTGATCCAAACATCCTGCATACATATATTTACACCTCTATCACAATTTCTAGCAGTAACTGCAAAGTATTGCTGGATTCAGTAGATCACCATTAGTACTTCGATCCTGTTGACTTATGATGGGGTCCTTTGGGTTCCACTGTTAAGTCCGTATTTGCAAGGGGAAAAATAATGGAATATTACAGAATCAGAAAAGGATTCTCTAAATGGAGCCTTCTACGTAGAGGTGAACAAAGCCTGTATAAGGATACGATCACATGACGTAGATAACATACTGGATGGATTCTGATTAAAGAATCCGACAAGTATTTAATCATTTCTTCAACGGAAAGGGGGACAGTTGTTGGCCGCGGTTTGCAGATTTGGCCATCCTCCTAAATATTAAACAGTACATTTTCTGCCATAAAACAGAAGAATGTGCATGTTTCGAGTTTTTTAGATGGTTTTTGGGATTTGAAATCTGACCATCAGAAAACCTGAGCTGTGTGGACTACAACCCGAATTTTCTATTGAGGTCTATGGGGATGGTTGATGGTCGGTTTTCAGACTGTTTCAATATCTGAAAACCATCTGAAAAACCAACTGAAACACCATGCCATGTGGACCTACCATAACAGAATACTGGCTGCATGCAGCCGCTACCATAGGGAGCTTAGGAGCTTGAAGGGAGTATGTCATAAAAAAAAGACCTATTGTTTAAAGGTGTTATCCACGAGTTTAAAGATTTCGTAGAACACTATAAACAGCATTTATATTAAAAAGTAAAGATATCCCGCTACCTTCATGTGTTTCTTTTCTTTTGCCTCCTTATTGATCTATCATAAGATCAGTGAAACTTCCTGCTTGTGGGAGTGTCAGTATCTCTTTCCTACAATTCCCAGAATCCATTGCAGTTACAATCTAGGACCTCTTTGCACCACCCCTTAATCCTCCTATCACTGTTGAGCCCTGTACATCATCATTCTCAGACATGTACACCTCATGTCCCTACATCTCTGCTCCAGTTCACTTTATGGTTGCCTGCAGCAGGCTGTGCTATCATACAGTGTGCCAAACAGTTTGTAACATGATAAAAACATTCTTTCCTCTCCTATAATACCTGTACAAATATATGTAATGTGGTTTATATATTTCTATGTATGTGCTGTACATCCCTCACAGCAGGTACACAGCTATCCTATCATTGTAACTCTGATTGCTGTGGGGAATGTGGCATCACCCAGTTTTCCTATACACTGGGTGGCCTATATAGCATCCAAGAAAGGTGGGTGGCGTCACATCCCCCACAGCAATTGTTTTTTGATGTGTGCATGCTGTAGAGGATGTGGCATCATCCCTGAACCCACTACTATATAAAGAGCAATAGGCAGACTTTTTTCTGACTGCTGCTGGATTTGTTTTTAGACAGTTGGCATGGGGAAGTGACAGTCCCACTCCACCCATCGGCACAGGTTTTTTAATCAGATCAGGTTATAGCTAGAATGTTCTCTCCCTGAAATGTGGACATTTGAACAGACACCAAGAAAGGTAATATATAGCGTAGATTCCCATCTGGATTAAGGTCACCTTGCTATTGGTAGATGGACCTTTACAGTTTTGATCAAAAATGTACACTAAGGGCCACATGTATGAAAACTGTCTAGGTCTAAAACTCAATTTGTTTCCCATAGCAACCAATCAGAGAACCCCTCCCAATTCATTTAGTGCTCTGAAAAAATGAGGGGCGCTCTGATTGGTTGCTATGAGCAACAAAGGGAGTTTTAGACCAAGACAGTGTTCATATATGAGGCCCTAAGGACCTTAAAATTTTCTTATATTCCAAAGTAGCAGAAATGCTTTTCCAAAAAATTCCTATGTCCCCTTTAATTTTTTTTTTAGTGCTGCTGATATTGTGTTGTGTTTGCATAGCTGCTGGATCATCTCTGAGGTCCTAGTGCACATTCAGCCAATGCAAGTCTTCTGAACCAGGTGAAAAGGTCTTTTCAGCAAATATATCAGAAGTAAAAACATTACACAATAATGAAGACACCTAGACTCTAGCAGCTAGCAGTGATGAGTCACGATGTAAACAGTCCTAGCATACAGTTGTACAGTACACAACCTCCCAGGCTTTGTAATGCTGTTAACTGCTTTCATCACTAATAGTAATTGAAGCAGAGCTAACAAAAATTTCTCTCCTCTCTTATCACTCATGCTGCTGAGACCGGCAAGAGAGAATAACATCACTATATGCAGCCAGATCTTTCTCTGCTCAGGTCACACCCACTACAGAGGAGTGTTTCTGAGCTGAGCCAGGCTTCAAAGCACACCCACTGAGTGATGACAAGACATCCATTGAGGCAGAAGCAAAAGCATGTGATCAATGGATGTCAAATGGTATGCATGAAGTAGGGGAGTAAAGGTCTCTCTGCCTGGTTTTGCAAAGCAGAAAAGGTAAATAATTTTTAATGAGTATCAATTATAAAGTTCAAAATAATTAAGTTGTGAGCTCTGTAAAACAGATTTTTAAGTATTTTTGGTTCGTTTTTTTTTAGGTTTTAATTTTTCACATCACTTTCAATATTTTTAAAAAAATCATGAAATGTTGCAGTTTTACCTTTGTCCTCGAAACCTATTAGTTGCCTGACACATCCTGTTCTGTAGAGAAAACTTCAGCGGTCTCCTCATTATCAACATAGTAATGATTACACTGAAAGGTGACATCAATGAGTATATTGGAGATCCAACATTCACAAGAGAAGATAGTCACAGCTCAACTCTTCCTAGGTCAGAGAGCATGTCTAGAAAACTGTCCTATAGACATCAGTTGCTCTACTCCTGTTCACAGGACTTTATGTCCATGAAGCTTATATAAAGCTAAATGCTGTTAAAAGCTCAGGAAACATGGCTGCACTCAAAATAATATCCAGACAACAGAAATAAATTAAAAAAAATCTACAATCAGAAAATTTAAAAAAGCTAAGAAGAAAAGAATATGTACAGTATCTAATTTTAATTAATAAAAAAAATATTTTGGTAAAAGATTCCCATTAAAGCATCTTTAAGGTGAAAGGGACAGGTCTAATCTCCTATTTGTCCAAACAGCAGATAAATGGTGCAATGTGGATTATTCAGCCTAATGAAGAATACAGTGGAATACTGAGGGAATTCTCCCGCATCCTTTCCCTTTCCCTCTCAGCAGTGACTGACAGGCTGCTGTGTATAGCCATGTATAAACCTAGTCTGTCAATTGCAGCAGGTGGGAAGGTTTGGGGGAATCTGCTGTGTTCTTTGATAGCTGCTTTTAGCCAAATAGCACAATATTTTTCTTCACATTTTTCTTCTTCTCCTGTAGTCCCTTTATTCACTTCTGCCAGTTGCAAATGATAGCAGAATGTCTAAACATTTTGTTTCTTTATAAAGGAGACCAGAAACATGGCCATACTCACTGCTGGAAAAAGCTGAGATGAGTCTAAACACAGCACAGAGGCAGCACAAACCCCCATGCTATTAGAGAAAAATACCCAATGCCCAACAGTACTGGGGACTGGATGCAAGTAGAATACCAGCAGCCGCCCCCCCCATGCATGGAAGGTGTGCGAGCGGCTGGCTTTCGGGTATTTTTGTATCTGTATAGGTTTCCCAACGTATGGTACTGCGGCTTTTTTACTTTTTTGCATGCTATGTGAATAGATGTCAATTTAAGGTGCAGCTTTCATTCCACTTAGTGGAGAGATGAATGGGTTACCACCCATCAGCTGCACCTGGGTTTTTTTTCCTAATACATGGGGGTTTGGCTGCTCTGTGCTGTGTTTAGACTCATCTCAGCTTTTTCCAGCAGTGAGTATGGCCATGTTTCTGGTTTTTTGAGTAATTTTTTCCCATTTTTCTGTGTATTTCTTTATAAAGGAGACACAAAGGGCGACATGTCTGAAAATTGGCGGCACCGCAGCAATGTTTAGGTGCATTAAATCAGTGTAAAGTCCGATTCTCTCAAAAAGCTGGCATCAGTTATATCTTGCATAGTAAACTTACTGCGGCTGAAAAGGCGCATTGCACTATGGAGGTGCATAGCGTATCATTGCTACTATATGTAATGCGCCGTTTTAGGCGCATTACAATGTGTTGTGCCCGGTGTATAATGCGCCTAGTTTTGGTGTACGACAGTTCATTTACATCGAGAATATGGCGTCAAAAGTGATTTTGCCGCTAAATAGACCAAAAAAACAGCACTTTGGTATTGAGACATGTCACCCAAAGTTTCTTAGGAAGGCTTAGATGGGGTCTGACTGCACATAAATGACCAGGGCATAACTAGAATTTATAGAGCCCCATAGCAAAATGAGATTGGGCCCCGCCACCTAATGACAATAAGCTGAAACAGCAACTTAAAATTTAAAGGGGTTTTGTCACAATCTCATTTCATACCTCCTGTATCCTGGGGGCGTGTATGATTTGTTTGAAATGCATATCATGTGACCCTGCAGGATGACATCACTAGGCCTTTCCTCTCTCTAGACAAATAAAGATTTGTTGCTGGGTGTAGCTACACCGTAGCTCAGAGGTAAAGATTTTAGCTCCAGACACCAGGGTCCTAGGTTCAAATCCCTGCAGGAACCAAACCTGTGGATTTTTTTCTCTTTATCAACGCACATACCTGATTGAGGTTTCTTATTTTTAATTTATTTGCACTGTTTGATTAATTACTAAGAAGGACAGAGGACGGAGTAGAATGACAGCGCCTGGAGTTTGAACACTCAGTAGCTGCCTGAGAGGAGAGGAGATGTCTGAGCATGTGCGACCAGGACTGAGGAGCTCTCAGCCCTGGTTGTATCCCCTGGAGACGAGCTATAAACAATGGATCACTAAAGGAGCAGCTAAAACAAAAACGGTGCAGGATTTTTAATAATGATGAATTATTTCATTTGCAAGGTTCCCATGTCAATTTTACTTCGTGGCAAAACCCCTTTAAAGGTGCTGCCATATATCAGGGAAAACACATAGTACTGCTAGATAGCAGAAAGCTTCATACTTGTTTTTCCTTTTAAAAAAGCACAGTATTCTTGCACCTAAGTGGGCCCCCTTGACCGATGGGCCCTATAGCGGCTGCTACTACTATAGTTACTCCTATCTATAAGTAAGTTTTATAGGATACACATCTTATCAGACAAGATCGGTGGAGTTTTTTTTCTCTGACAGATACATTTGCTTATAGCGTTATAAGTAATCGATTCACTTTTTCCACACCATTACACTCATGAGCAGTCCTTGCGAGGGACTTAATATCAATCACGCCTCATAATCATGTTTCAGGACCCAGAAGAGGTATGCTGTGTATGGAGCAATGAAGAGAAAAGCTGCCGTATATGACATTAATAAGATACAACTCTTATTAAACTGTAGTTCGCTGTATGGACTAGAACAATCACTCAGTCCTCCTTTTTCGTCTTGTCTACTTTGCCAACGTGATCCTTAAGTCATTTTCTCCGGCACAATTCTCCCGGAATCAGGGATTTATTAATAAAGTAGACGGCCATGAGTTATGGTTGGCTGCGGTAGTTAATTATGGTTCAGTGACTTACACTTCACCGTCGCTGTACACCGTAAGTCAGCCACTTTATTTTTTATTTCACCACAAATAAAATTATGGACCTTTTCCTAATAGGAAAGAAATGGATGATGGTTTCGGGTTGTGTGCAATCTACAAGTCAAAGGCAATGGTCCGTAACAGATCTGTTGCAGATGAGGTGTGTATATTTTTCGGAGATATAGTGAATAAGGGGATGTAATCATTATATGGATCTCACATCAGGTAAGCACAGGACTTTTTCTTATGTCTGTAAATGTGGTAAAATAGATTTGCATCTAATCATAAATAATAACGTCATTCTGATTTATTTTTGTAGTTCTATATTAATACATGTGACACAAACCATAGACATACTCCCTCCGCTGAAGTGTAAGAGGTTTCACAGTTTGGCTTATTCTGTGAATAATTTGATATTTGTTTATAGGTCTGGTTGCACAGTGAAGCATTTACCCTTTGTCAGAGGCGCTGCTAGGATCCTAAAACATCCGGGGTCTAGGCCCTCTTTGTTACAGTTTGCTCAGTAGGGCTGGGCTCACGTAGCTTTTTTCATGGCACATTGTAAATTGCAAAAGAACCCAGTAGCAATGTGGTTAAATAAGCTGGTTGCGCCTCACACCTGCATATCAGGAGTTTCCGTTTCCTCCTTCAGTATATCAAACTTCGAGATAGTTGCAGGGATCAATATAATCATAAAATTCTATTTATTAAGCATGTTCTTTAAAAAACAGACAATAATTCTGTGCAAACTAAATGCTACTTGCGCTTAGAAGGTCCAACTGGGCCTCAACCTGTTAAAGTCCGATTTTACGACCATTTTCACTCCAATTGTCTCCGCTTGTCTAGGAGCCAAGTCGTGGAGTAAAAAACAGTTGGAGTCTGTAGTGAGCGTGCAACGTTTCAGGGAGAGTCACTCCCCTTTCTCATGCTTGACATGCTTAATAAATAGAATTTTAGGGAAATGGACAAATACTGGTTGGTTTATCCGGCCGCGGGGAGGTGTGTGTGGAGGGGGGGGGGAGAGGGAGGCTTTTCTCCCCCTTCCCATTGACATGCACATATTCCGTCCGAAAACCGGACGGAAAAAAAAAAATGTGAAGCAAATGTTTTTTAGGTGGCCGGGGTTTTACCACTGTGCGGAAAACCCGTGCAGTGGGGACTGCTGCACAGGTTTTCCATAGGAGCGCGTTGTGCTCGTTTACGGACGGTTTTTCAGACGGTCTACAAAACCGCAAACCGTCTGAAAAAACAGCCACAAACCCGTGCCATGGGGACATACCCTTATGGTAATATTGAGCCCTGCAACAATCTCGAAGTTTGATACATTGTTAATTGCGGCATGTATTGTTATGGAGAAAACCGTATTGTTCCTGTCACTAATTTTACACGTATTCCACATAAATCCTATTCTTCAGCAGTACACTGTATAATGAAAATCATGTGCTGGGGCATTTACCCTTTGCAGAGGCGGCGGATTCACCGGGGCGGGCCCCTTTTTAAAATTTTATATTTTTTTTTTTTCTAATTTTTTCGCCGTGAAAGGGAAAAAGGGTTGCGCCCCCCAACGCATTTGGGTTTTTTTTTTCCCCTTTAGTTATAAAACCCGGGTTTGGCGGGTTTTAACTAAAACAAAAGTTTTTAAAAAAAAAAATTTTAAACAAAAAAGGGCCCGGGGTTGGGGGGGGGCCCCCCCAACCAGAAAAGTTTTTTTTTCCCCCAGCCCTTTGGGGGGGCCGTCGGGGGGCGGGAGCGTTGGCGGGGAAACCAAAGCCTCCCCCAGTTTGACTTTTTTTAAAAAAATTTTAGGGAAGGGGCAAAACTGGTTTTTTTAGGCCCCCCGGGGGGGGGGGGTGGGGGGGGGGGGGGGGGTTTTTTTCCCCCCCCATTATGAAAGCCAAACCTAAAAGGGCAAAAATTTTTCGGGGGGGCTTTGCCCAGGGGGAAACCCGTTGGGGCTCTCCCACCCCCGGGCCTTTTGCTTTTCGGGGGTTTTTGGGGTTAAAAAACCCCCAAAACCCCTCTAAAAACGAAAAAACCCGGCCTGGGGCTACCCATGGATAGCCCCAAAAATCCAAAGTTTGATTTTTAAAGGGAAGGGGGGAAAAAATTTTTTCCCTTTAAATTTTCCGTTTTATGTTTTCCCGGGGTCCAAAAACCCCCAAAAAAAAAAAACCCCGGGGAAAATTTCCTTTTCAAAATTTATTTTTCTGGAAACCCAAAATAATACCGCCTTTTCCCTTACTGAGAATTACCCCCCCTTTCCTTTTGTTCTAAAAACCCAAATCCGAAAATCCAATTTACCAACAAAGGTATTTCGGGGGCCCCATGCCCTTTGTTTGACTGGGGAAACCCCGGTTCGGTGGGAATACCCAAGGTTCGGGAACTTTACCCGCTATTTTTTAAATGGCGTTTTTTCCGAAAAATTACAAAAGGAAAAAAAATGCGGCCCCTACGAAAAAAAAAAAAGACCCCTTTTAAAACTACTCTCCTTTTCTTGAAAACCCCAAAATTTCCCGACAGGTGCAGAATTGCCCAAAATCTCACTTTGCCTTTGGCGGGCCCCCCTTCCCCCCTGCGATTTCAGGCAAAAAAAACCCAAGGGGACTTGGGAGTCCCAACCCCCTTTTTGGCTTTTTCCAAAAAACCCATTCTTGGTGAAAAATGCCGGGGGCCGGCCCGCCCCACGGGGGTTTTTAAAAAGAAAGGATTCGGTGGAAAAGCGTCTCCCCCGGGTTCCTTTTTGCCCCCACCCCCCTTTCCCCTGGGGGGTTTTTGGAACTTAAAAAAAAAAAGATTTGAAAGGGTTTTTTCCTTAACTTCCGGCCATTTGGAAATGGTTTTCGTAAAAAAAAAGGGGTAGGTTTTTTTTTTTCTTCTGAAATTTTAGGGCATGGTGGTAGTTTAAAAATCCTACAGGAATCCTAAAGTCACCCCTTTTACCAAACATTTCCCCAAAAGGGGTTTTTTTGTGGGGAGATTTCCATGGGGGGTTTTCCCCTTTAAAATTTCCAAGTCCCCCCCACGCTTGGGTTGGCCCCAAAACCCCTAATTAAAGGGGGTTGTGGATGGGGCTTTTTAATCCTAAAAAACCCCCGGGGGGAAACATAAAGAAATTTTTTTTCCCTTTGAATCCAAAAATTTTTTCCTGGGGATTTAACCTCATAATGCGATATTCAAAAAGGCCCACGTTTTTTGGGGAAGGGGGGGCCAAAAAATAGCCCAAAAGGAGAAATTTCCCCCCCCAAAAAGCCCAATTTTTTTTTTCCCCAGGGAAATTTATTGGGTTTTTTTAACCCATTTCCAACATCCAAAAAAATTTGGGCCCAATGACCCCCCTAGACAAAAAGGTTTTATTTAGGGGCCCTTTTTTCCCTAGGGGGGGAAAAACCCGGTTTCCCTTGGAAACTGGGGGGCCCCCGGCCAAGGCTCGGAAATTTAAAGTTCGGTTGGGTGGGTTTTTTCCCTCCTTTTGAAGGGTTCCCTTAAAAAGTTCCCTAACCCTTTTTGGGGGGAAATTTTTAAAAAAAAATAAAAAAAAAACCCCACAACTCCTGCTCAAAAAAGTTTTTTTTTTTTTCAAAAAAAGGGGGGTTTTTTAAACCCTTTTTTGAAGGTAGTAAGGGAACCCCAGTAGGGGGTTTGATTTAGGCAGCCCTTTTTTTGGGCCCCCCCCCAAAATTTTTAAAGTTAAACATTCCCTTTAGGGGCCCGGGGGGGGAAAAAATTTCTGGGGCCCATTTTTTTCAAACATTAATAAAAGGTTTTATGCTTTTGATATTATTTAATTTTTGGGGGTATTAATTTTTTTTTAAAAATTAAGGGGTTTAAAAAAATTAAAAAATTTGGCCAAAAAATAAATTTAAAAACCTTTTTTCCCCAAAAAGTATTTTGGGGGGCGGGGTTTATAGTTTCCCCAACCCTAAAAACCTTAACCTCTTTTTGGCATCCATTGAAACCCTTTTGGGGCTTGGGAATCTGACCCCTTGGGGCTTTCCCTTAAAAAAGGGGGGCTTACCCTCATTTTGGATTTTTTAATTTTTCCTTTAACCCTCCCTCGTTAAAATTCTTAGGGCTTAGTCCCCTTGGACTGGGGGGGCGTTTAGGTTTTTTTAAACCGAAAGGGGCCGGGTCTCTGTGAAAATTTTTGTTCTGTTGGAGTAAAATCCCTGATTTTTGCTTCTGGGAGGGGGAAAGGGTCTCTGAAACCCTCTGCCCCCATTCTGGCATGGGGTTGTCCTGTAAGGAAGGAGACTCAGTGGGTTCCCTCTCTCTTGTGTTTTTTAAAAGGTTGAATGGTACATCTGAAAGGGTAAATACCCTATATTAACTCTCCCCCTTTTCCACGATTTCATAGGACCTTGCCACTTGGCCCAAAACTTACTTTCAAGGTGGGATTAAAACTAAACCCGGTTTTTCCGGATTGAATGTCTTGGCGGGCAGACCTTTATATAAACCGGACTGGGATCTTGTGCCTGAGAAGGGTGGTTCTTACAAAGGTAGTCCGGGCCATTTTTTACATCTGGGCTACATGTTCCACCAACCCCTTTTTGGGAGTAACTCACTCTCCCAGGTTTCCTTCGCCCGTCCCAAAAATCCCTAGGGTGCCTGCCCTAAGAAGTTCAAACGGTGAGAACCCCGTTTGGGGATTGGGGCACTTCCCAATCGAAAACAACAAAATAAGGTAAGAGACAGTCCCCAAACCCGTCCATCCCTTTCTACCACTTTTTTTTGCATGGGTTTTTAGGTCTTTTAAATCGTTCCCCAGGCCGTCCGTCTGAGGGTGGGGGAAACCGATGTGCGAAAATGGTTTACTTTTGCACCTTGCCAAAATTTGTCTCACTTTGGAATGAAAGGGGTTCCTTGTCGGTTAGGTCTTCTTGGGGATCCCCGTTGGGGGGGAAAAAAAATAGAAAAACTCCCTTGCATCCCTTGGACGTGAGCTTTCGGTTTTGGGGGTGGCTTTTCCGGGGGGATCGGGTGGCTTTAATCCACAATGCCAAGATGTATTGGTGCCCCCTAGTGCTTTACCAATGGCCCCCCCAGATCCTGGCTTCATGCAAAAGGGACCCCAATAATTGGCCCAGGGGGGGAAAGTGAATAGGAAGTAGGGTATGGGGAACTCACTGACAAAGGAAAGGATTGGAGAAGTCCCCATCTCTCGGTGCATCCCGGCCCAATAAAACATTGGGCTCTCTAAGGGTCTTGGAAACCCCCAGGTGACCCCCCTAAAACATGGGTGGGCCCAAATCCATGCCAACCACCTATATGGCCCCGGGAAGACTGTTTTCACCACCTCTCCTTATTTGGTCACCCGGACAGTTTAAAATCTTGATTTAAGGCAAAGTGTGAACCGGTTTTTGGCCCCAGGTTCCCCGGGGTACCCTTGAGGACAGTCACGCCCCCCTGGCCTCCTTTTAAGGTCAGACCTGGGCTGGCTGTACCAAATTGCCTTAGCACATCTAACGGGAATTTTCTCCGAATGAGATCGTCCCCACTGTCCCCTACCATGACGGATAGCGAAAACTCGGGGACCACCTCTGATCCCCCCTGAATGACTGGCAATCCTGGTTTTCCCCACAGATCCCGAACCCCAAAGGGAATCCGGGGCCCCCAAAGACCTCTGCTAAATTTTGCACCCCCCAACACTTTGAGACGTGTACCCCTTCTGTTTCCAGATTAACCTGGGCCCTGGGTACCCCTTGGTGTCCCCTGAAAAACATGTGACCCCCAGGGTTTTCCCCGGGGACCAGTTCATGTGGGGAGTGGCTGCAATGAGATGACTAGGCTACCTGGGCCCAAGAGTCCCGAAACCAGGGTCCCATTCCCAAAGTCAGGGGCACATTTGGAGTCCTCCCCTTTTGGGTACAGACTGCAAACTGGTTGCGCCAAAAAGGGGGAACGGTGGCGCGCCGCCCAAGCAGTCCATGGGCTCGGTGGTGAGGGGACACGAGCGCCATTGACCCGGGCCCCCATACACCCGCAATGATATCCTGATACCCTTCTCGCGGCGGATCGGCCTTCCCGGGGCTTGGCCCTTTCTCTCCCGGGCCTCCCAGTATGGGGATTTTTTGGTCCCCAGCCCCCCCCCCCCCCGGGATTTTCCTAGCGTGGGTTTTTTACCTGTCCCCCCAGGTCTCTGTTGGGGTCTCCTGCATGACCAGCCTGTTTGGGGCGTGGGAGAAGTGCATGAAAAAGGTCCTGACCCCCGCCCCCCGGGCCTAACGTCGTCCTCCCAAGGTCATTTCTGGAGGGCCCCGTAAGGTCCTCCCGGCCTGATGGCCGCATCACGGGCTTGCGGAGCTGGCGTTTCCGCGCTCAAAAAGGTTCCGTCAAAACTGACTCTGTGCATTTGTAGGGTTTGTCGCTTGCTGAGCCTGCATGGCTTTACTATGGTTTTTCCTTTCTGCTGGGGGCCTTTTTTTTTTGGGGGGTTCCTGTGCGCTCTTGCTGTGCTCTGAGGCCCGTTGCTGGGCCTTCGGGCTTCCCTTGAGCTGTTGCTGCTGGCTGAGCCCGTTTCTGCTGCAGATTTGCCTGCCCAGGTGCTTATGAGTCCTCCCTAGCGTAGTTTTCGCTTGGCTCTGTGCTGCAGCCTTAACCCCGGGCTGGTTTTATGCCCTTTTCATCCCCACCCCTTGTAGGGAATCAGCCCAAAGGTAGTTCAGGGAAAAAAACAGTCTGCGATTCCCTTTTTAAAAGGCGGGCTATTTCCAGAAAGTAAACCGAAAAGGAAAAAAAAAAACATACTGGCCTTTAGCGCAAAACAAAAAAAGCACATGTCCCGTGTGGTAAAAAAATCACAGTCTTTGGGTTATGCCTTTGCAGGATCCGTCCCCAAAGGGGTTCGCCCCAAGGGCTGTGACACTCTGTCTGCTTCACACTGTCAACTTCTTCTGAGCAGTCACACCCCCTGCTACCTGACTTGCCAGGTTTACATAGGTCTGAAACAAAACCAAGGCCTGGACCTGGACATGGGAGTAGCCAACCCACCCCGCTCTTTTGGCTACTCCAGTAAAAAGCCTACCCGATTAACTGCATAGCAGTTATACTAATCTTCTGTGTGAACGTGTGCCAGTGGCCGAATGCCGCTGACACCAGTACTATATGGCTTTTTACCACACCGAGACCAGGCATCTCGGTGAGACATATCTGCCGTCTACCACAGCCCCTTGTGGTTTATTACAAGACATATAAGTTATTTAAGTGTAGTTACAGCCAGTGGCTCACCGGTGACATCTTTTCTGATCCTTCCCCTTGTTTCTTTTTTTCGGCCCAGACCTCCATGACTTCTCTCGGTCAAGACTCATTTTTGCAGAATTTACCACACACACATCTTAGAATCCTAATTTTTCCAGCAGCTCCTTAACTGTTCGCTATTTCTGTACAAACTCTTCATGGGGTGATGGTGGGGTTTATGTGATGACATCTGGGGGCTGAATTTTGCAGGAGGAAGGGGGGTATAAATCACAGCTTACGAGCACAATTTCCTGGGGGGAAAAAAAGAGGACCAACCCCCTGGAGGATCATATTGTGCAGTCTGAATTTATCCCCTGCACTCGCAGAAGATCAGCCACAGCCATGACCTTTAAGGGGGTGCAGAAAATAGAGTTTATTACTGTCATCATTTTTGTAGTGTCTAAATTAAATAGGTATATAGGTCCCCTCCATAGTTAGGCAGGTAAATAGGTCCCTCAACAGTGAGGCAGGTACATAAGTCTCCTACATAAGCAGGTATATAGGTCCCCTCCTTAGGTAGGCAAGTACATAGATGCCCTCCAATGGTTAGGCAGATATATAGGTCCCCTCCATAGTTAGGTATATGGGTCCCCTCTATAGTTAGGCAGGTATATAAGTCTCCTTCATAGGCAAATAGGTCCCTTCTATAGTTAGGCTCGTATATAGGTCCCCTTCATAGTTAGGTATATAGGTAAGCCCCCTCCTTAGTTAGGCACATATATAAGTCCCCTCTATAGTTAGGCATGTATATAAGCCCCCTCCTTAGTTAGGCAGGTTTAAAGAACGCAGGGACGCTCCTCCGGTAGCTTGTATGCCGCACAGTCCCGGCAGAGTGACTAGGCTGTGCAGCCTAGGAGAGGCAATGGCGCAATCATGTGACTTCACCGTGCTGTTGCCCAGTTTACTGTTGCCGCTCGCAACAGTAGTTTTTTTTTTTTTTTTTACTATGCAGGCCTGTTGGTGCTCCGGTCAGGTTCAGGGCCCCAGTAAATGTTCCCTGAATAAAACAGCCTAGCGACGCCTCTGCCATTCATGGCTCTGGTTCTTTTATTTTAGCAGTGCTGTTGGCCGGTGATGGTGGGAATGATTCTCCTATTCAGCATTTTTCACTTCCATGTCTTTTTTTGGGGCGCAAATCAGTTGCCCTGTGTTTGTCATGGTGAGCACCTCAGCACTGTAGTATGGCTCCATAGCATGCACTGGGTGGGGATAGATGGTTAGATGCCTCTGTTTGGTGCCATTCTGGGGCAGTAATGTGCAATTCATAGAGCACAGTGAATAGTGCAGATGTGCTGACACTGAAACTGAGAGACCAGTAAGGTACCAAAAAGGTGAACTAACTAAGTATGAGGCCTCCTGTCCTAAATGGGTGGGTGACGGAAATCAGTGTCAGGAGTTAGACCCCATTTCAGTTTTTGCGATCTTTGTTTATTGCCCTTTCTTACAGATACAGTAGAGCTACAGACCAATCATGGTCACTATCTCTGGAAAGGTTGTTTCCTCACATTTATCCATCCATATACTTCCTAAATACCTCCCCTAAACAACTCTTCCTGTCACTGTCTCCCAAAAAAAAAAATTATACATACACACACATATACACTCACTGGCCACTTTATTAGGTACACTTGTCCAACTGCTCGTTAACACTTAATTTCTAATCAGCCAATCACATGGCGGCAACTCAAGTGCATTTAGGCATGTAGACATGGTCAAGACAATTCCTGCAGTTCAAACCGAGCATCAGTATGGGGAAGAAAGGTGATTTGAGTGCCTTTAAAACGTGGATGGTTGTTGGTGCCAGAAGGGCTGGTCTGAGTATTTCAGAAACTGCTGATCTCCTGGGATTTTCACGCACAACCATCTCTAGGGTTTACAGAGAATGGTCCGAAAAAGAAAAAAAATCCAGTGAGCGGCAGTCCTGTGGGCGGAAATGCCTTGGGTTTATGCCAGAGGTCAAAGGAGAATGGGCAGAACTGGTTCGAGCTGATAGAAAGGCAACAGTGGGCTCAAATAGCCCCGTTACAACCAAGGTAGGCGAAGAGCATCTCTGAACGCACAGTACGGCGAACTTTGAGGCAGATGGGCTACAGCAGCAGAAGACCACACCGGGGTTTCCCCTCTTTTAGCTAAGAACGGAAACTGAGGCTCCAATTTGGGCCCCAAACTCATCGAAATTGGACAGTGGAAGATTGGAAAAAAACGTTGCCTGGTCTGATGAGTCTCGATTTCTGCTGCGACATTCGGATGGTAGGTCAGAATTTGGCGTCAACAACATGAAAACATGGATCCATCCTGCCTTGTATCAACGGTTCAGGCTGGTGGTTGGGGGTGTCATGGTGTGGGGGAATATTTTCTTGGCCCCTCTTTGGGCCCCTTGGGGACCAATTGGCATCGTTGCAACACCTTGTTGAATCTATGCCACGAAGAATTGAGGCAGTTCTGAAGGCAAAAGGGGGTCCAAACCGTTACTAGCATGGTTACCTAATTAAAGTGGCCAGTGAGTGTAAAATATATTTTATATATATATATATATATATTATATATATATATTATATATATATTATATATATATATAAAATTATATAAATAAATTTTAGATAATTTATATATATATATATTTATATAAATATATATATATAGACACATATCTATATAACATATATTTTATATATATAATTTTTATTTTTATTTTTTGAGACAGGCAGAGTTATTTAGGGAAGGTATTTTTCCCCAAGAATAATGCTCTTCTATGTGGCTTTAGGAAGTATGTGGACGGATAAATGTCACTGAAAGGCCTGGTTTCAGTGAAGGAAGCTGTCAGTTTGTGTGTCAGGAGCACCAAATTACTAACATGTCTTAGTGTTAGAATGACTGCTTCAAGTAACCTAGTCCAGGCCAGTTTTTACTGGAGTGGTTTAAGTGATGAGTGGGAGGCCACTTACACATACTAAATGAGGCTGGTATCAGGCCCATAAAGGCTGGACCTACAGGCCTATGGTTGTTCCTGGTGAAATATATATATATATATATATATACACACACACACATACAAACATTCACATACTTGTTGGTGTTTTTTTGTGTGTTTGAACCAGTGCTAATATTACTCTGACTACAGAACCTAGTTACCAAACTCACTCTACAGAGTAGTGGTGTTAACCCCTGTGTGTCCAGAAAAGTGACCTCTACAGGCCTTCCACCAGGGCCAGCTACATTAGCTGCCTCAATGCCCTAAGTGCATGCTACGCAATCAGTATAGTGGTATAATGGAGTAATGAAGAAAGATATTCTCTTGAGGGTTTTTGCATGTAATGACGCCAAAGAAATACAAAAAAATTTGAAGATTGTCCAGCACCATCTAATTAAAAATCTGAACTAGCTTTATTTATCCAACATTAAAATCCACAGCAGAAACATAAAATGGAAAAAGTGGTCTAGAATGATGCTTACACATTTCAAACACACAGGTTTTTACTTATAGCACTTATTTTTTAATTGAATGGTGCTGGACAATCTTCTCCATTTTTGTATTTCTATTTGTCGTTGGGGCTGACAACAGGTCAAGTACACATCCCTTGCATTTTGTCTTTGCCTACAATATGGCTATATGATTGCTACAGCACAAGGAGAGTGGATATTTTCTAATTTTCATTTTCTGGTGAGAAATCCATAATAATCCATATTCCAGAATCCATAATAATCATACTTTACATTAAATCATCTAACAGTTCTACAGACTTGGGCCACAAGTAACAACCCCTTTGGTCTGAAGGGCTCTCTTTCTAACTCAGGTTTTCAGGCTATGTCAGGCTGAGTCCATTGATTGGTTGCACAGACCAGACACACACTGATTCCTCAAGACCTTGTTGGGGTGAAGTAGAGCAGTACACTCCTCCCAGGCTTTGTTACAGAGCCCCACAGAATACTATTGTAGAGCTGTAATGTCTCTATACAAAGACTCTAGTCTGCTGATAATGTCCTTTACATTTTCTTGTTGATTCAGTGGTAGCACCAACGCTGCCTGTTAGATTTCCGGCAGACTCAGTGCCGGGCCTGCAATCTGGTGCAACGGAGCACCCACAGAAGCCTCTTTACTTAGTCCATAGCCATGCCCATAGGAAGTACAAGTGATGACAAACTACTGCCTTTTCAGCATCATCGTTTAGACCAGGGATCCCCAACCGCCGGCCATAGCGCATCCCCTGCCGGTCCGCGGCTAACGTGATACTGGCCGCCCGGTGACTTTAGTCCGGGCGGCCGGCATCTGCTCTGCACGGCCGTTGTATTTATGGGGCTATGATTATAACTACAGGGGGCTATGATTATTATAACTACAGGGGGCTATAATTATAACTACAGGGGGGCTATGATTATAACTACAGGGGGGGGGCTATGATTATAACTACAGGGGGGCTATGATTATTATAACTACAGGGGGGCTATGATTATTATAACTACAGGGGGGCTATGATTATAACTACAGGGGGCTATGATTATTATAACTACAGGGGGGGCTATGATTATTATAACTACAGGGGGGCTATGATTATTATAACTACAGGGGGGCTATGATTATAACTACAGGGGGGCTATGATTATTATAACTACAGGGGGGCTATGATTATAACTACAGGGGGGCTATGATTATTATAACTACAGGTGGGCTATGATTATTATAACTACAGGGGGGCTATGATTATAACTACAGGGGGGCTATGATTATTATAACTACAGGGGGCTATGATTATAACTACAGGGGGCTATGATTATTATAACTACAGGGGGGCTATGATTATTATAACTACAGGGGGCTATGATTATTATAACTACAGGGGGGCTATGATTATTATAACTACAGGGGGCTATGATTATTATAACTACAGGGGGACTATGATTATAACTACAGGGGGGCTATGATTATAACTACAGGGGGCTATGATTATTATAACTACAGGGGGGCTATGATTATAACTACAGGGGGGCTATGATTATTATAACTACAGGGGGGCTATGATTATAACTACAGGGGGGCTATGATTATTATAACTACAGGGGGGCTATGATTATAACTACAGGGGGGCTATGATTATAACTACAGGGGGCTATGATTATTATAACTACAGGGGGGCTATGATTATAACTACAGGGGGGCTATGATTATTATAACTACAGGGGGGCTATGATTATTATAACTACAGGGGGGCTATGATTATAACTACAGGGGGGCTATGATTATTATAACTACAGGTGGACTATTATTATTATAACTACAGGTTGGCTATGATTATTATAACTACAGGAGGGCTATGATTATAACTACAGGGGGGCTATGATTATTATAACTACAGGGGGGCTATGATTATTATAACTACAGGTGGGCTATGATTATAACTACAGGGGGCTATGATTATTATAACTACAGGGGGCTATAATTATAACTACAGGGGGCTATGATTTTAACACAAGGGGGTAAATTATTACAATACAGGGAGGCTTTATTATAACTACAGGGGGCTATATATTATCACTACAGGGGGGTTTGATTATATACACAGGGGGGCAATGATTATTATAACTACAGGGGGGAAATAATTATAAAAAATACAGGGAGGCATGCTTATTAAAACTACGGGGGGGCGGGTATGAATTATAACTCGGTTGGGCTATAATTATTATAATTCAGGGGGCAAAATTTATTATAAAAGTGTGGGCTTAATGTTTAAATTTATCATAAGGGGGGCTATAAATTTTTAAATTATATACAGGGGCCTCATTTTTTCTCACTACAGGGGGGCATGTTTATCATCCTACGGGGGGGCTCTCATCTTTAAAACATACGGGGGGATCATTATTTATTAAATCACTACAGGGGACTACTTTAAAAAATATCCCTACAGGGGCTAAATTATAACACAGGGGGGCAAAAAATTATAACTAAGGGGGGCTTAATTAAACTACGGGGGGGGGCTTAAATTTTAACTACAGGGGGTTTAAATTATTATAACTCGGGGGGCTAAATTATTTATTATTACACAGGGGGGATATATTTATCTTAACTACAGGGGAAATAATATATATTTATAAAAAAACCAGAGCAATTACATTGAAAAATTTTTACAGGGAAATATGCCCCACAAGCTGTAATTACCCCTTATAAATACTGGTTACCCCAACTACCCCTAAATGACACAGAAAGACTTTTTTTTTTTTTCCCGTGTGTGTATTAAACCTCCAACCCCCAAAAAACTTGCCCCAATAACCCACCCCCACCGGGCCGTTTGGGAAAAAAATTGGCGTGCATTAAACCGGTCCCCGGGGGAAAAAAGGTTGGGGACCGCTGGTTTAGACTCATCCTTCTAGCTGTGCCAAATGGGTGTGATAATATTAACCTTATTTTGTGCAAATTAAATTACTTAAATTGGGGTTGGTATTTTGGGGCAGCCCAATGGGAAATAACCATGAAGGCATGGGCATTTTGAAATGGGCCAGAACAATCTTTTTAATGTAGAACTTAGACTGCATCTAAACATCAGTGTTAACCTGCCATCCAAAAATTACGGGATTTTAAAAACTGCTGGATGTGGCTGGGGCCGTTTTTTTGGCCAATTTTGCAAAAAACCACGGTCGGGTTTTTAGGGTTTTCCGTCACCCCCTACAAATTTACTGATGGGAATCCCAAAGTAAATTTAGTGGAATATGCAGCATATTTTCTAATCCGCCGGAATCCTGTGAATTTTAAAACTGTGTAGACTACAATTTGTATGGTTATGTAAAATCTAAAATTACACACTCCACAAAAGCTGCATGTCAATATACAAATATAAGATCACCTTATTAGCCCCTTACCGACCGACGGGCATTTCAGGTTGTTCGTCTGCAGAGACGTCTTTTAACGTCGCTGCAGACATCGGGTTTTGCGGCTCCCAGCGCCGCAGCTGCGCTGAGAACGGATGTGTACTCTACAGCCCTGTTCCCAGTGTAGCCTCTGCAAGCGCCAGGGAGCGGGGGAAACCTCCGCTCCCCGGCGCTTAACCCTTTCATTGCGGCAGTCAGTGACCGCAGCATAATCAAAGGGCTTTCCCCTGCTCTGTCTGATGATCAGGACTCCGGTGGCCAGACAGAGCCTAGGGAATGGCTGCACAGTCAGCCCTGGGGACCTAGAGTAGCCCCAGAGCTGTCTGTGTAACAAGCCAGGGATCAGGGCACACTGTGTGCTAGCTCTGACTGCTGCCTGTGTCATACTGACACAGATTATAATGTATTCATTTTAAATATGCAATACTTACTAATGTAAAAAAAAAGTAAGCCATTATCTCTCATTATTTAAAAAAAAGTGTAAAAAAAAATTGGGGGCAGCGGCTGCTGGAAAAGCGGCACGTGCCCGCCCTCCTCGCTCCCCAGCAGAGCACGCGAAGGCAGGGCTGCCAAAAAGAGAGCATGCAGCATCCCCCCGCCCACCCTCCCCAGAAACAGAGAGTACAGGAAAAAGGGGTTTTCTCCCGGGTCCCTGCAGAGAGGTAAGGAATAGGGGGGGGGGAGTGAGAGACATTGCTGTTGGAGGGATGCTGTGGGGTACCACTGTGGGGTGCCTGCTGTGGGGGTGCCATGCTGTGGGGAGGGATCAGTGGGGTGCCCACTTTTGGGGTGTTTTGCGGGGGGGGGGATCGGGGGGGAGGGATGCGGGTGGGATAACCTGCTTGGGGGTGCCAGCTGTGGGGGGTGCCATGCTGTGGGGTGCCATGCTGGGGGGGTACCATGCTGTGGGGGTGCCATCTGGGGGGAGGGATGTAGGGGGGTACAGCTTGGGGGGGCCAGCTGGGGAGGGATGCTGTGGGGGTGCCATCGTGGGGTCCCAAAGGGGGGGGTACCATGCTGGGGGGTCCCATCTTGGGGGTGCCATGCTGTCAGGGGTGCCATGCTGTGAGGGTGCCATGCTGTGGGGGGCCATGCGTGGGGGGGGGATCGTGGGGGGTGCCAAACGGAGGGGCCCAAAAGCTGTGGGGGGCCATGCTTGGGGAGGGAGCGGGGGGGGCCATGCTGTGGGGGTCCCATGCTGTGGGGGTCCCATGCGTGGGGTACCATCCCGGGGGGGAACCAGCTGGGGGTGCCAAAAGCGTGGGGGGATGCGTGGGGAGGGATGTGTGGGGGGGAAAATCTGGGGGGTGCCATGTGTGGGGGTACCATGCTGGGGGGTGCCACCCCGTGGGGAGGGTGGGGGGGGTACCATGCTGTGGGTGCCATTTTGTGGGGGGCCAGCGGGGGGTGCCAGCTGTGGGGAGGATGCGGGGGGTACCAAGTTAGGGGCCATCTGGGGGGAGGGAGCTGGGGGGGGTGCCAGCTGTGGGGGGTGCCAGCTGTGGGGGGCCACTGCGGGGGTCCAGCTCGGGGGGATGCGTGGGGAGGGAGCTTGGGGGGCCATCGTGGGGGGGGATGCTGTGGGGTGCCATGCTGGGGGGTGCCATGCTGTGGGAGGGATGCTGGGGTACCCGTGGGGGGTGCCAGCGGGGGGGGTGCCACTTGGGGAGGGATGCGGGGGGTAAAAATCTGGGGGGGGCCATGCTGGGGGAAGGGAATAATGGGGGTGCCATGCGGGGGGGGGGTGAAAGCTGTGGGTGCTATCGTGGGGAGGGATCTGTGGGGCCCATCGGGGGGGTGCCACTGTGGAGGGGGGATGCTGGGGGTGACATGCTTGGAGGCCATGCGGGGGAAGGGATCTGTGGGGTGCCATGCGTGGGGGCCATGCTGTTGTGGTGCCAACTGGGGGGCCCAAAGTTTTGTGGTGAGGATCGGGGGGGGAGGGATGCTGTGGGGTGCCAGTCGGGGGGGAGGTATGCTTGGGGGTGCCATGCTGGGGGGGTGCCATGCGGGGGGGAGCTGGGGGGTGCCATGCGGGGGTTTTCCATGCTTGGGGAGGGATCTGGGGGGTCCCCATGCGGGCGGGGTGCCATGCTGGCATTTGCTGTGGGTGACATGCTGGGGATCTGGGGGTAACATGATGGGGATGCCATGAGGGGGATGCTGGGGGGGTGACATGATTGGGGAGCGGGGGTACATGCTTTGGGGATGCTGGGGGTGACATGATGTGGATGCTGGGGGTGCATCTGGGGGTAACAATGTGGGATGCGGGGGTGGAATGGTGGGATCTGGGGGGCATGCTGGGGGGTACATAATGGGGATGTTGGGGTGACATGCTGGGGGTGACAAGATGTGGGATGCTGGGGGTGACATACTGGGGGGTGACATATGTGGGTGCTGGGGGGGTTTTATGTGGGGTGGGGGGGGTGACAGATTTTAGGGGTGCGGGGGGGTGACACATGAGTTTGGGGGGCGGGGGGGGGATGAAAAGGAGACATGGGGGTTTGGGGGGATAGGGTGGGGAGAGATGTGGGGTTGTTTGGGAGGGGTCAGTAGAAACAGGGGGTTTATAAAATCCAATTGGGGTACCTCCCGGCTTGGGTATCTAAGCCAATTCCTGTTTACCCTACCTGCTCCCGTTGGGAACAAGCCTCCCGGTTACCACCTGCGGCTTTGAGTTCTAACCTATCCTTTTTATCCTACCTGCGGCGTTGGGAAACTAAGCCTACCGTGTTACCACCTGCTGGCGTTATTTCCAAGCCATCCTGTGTTACCTACCTGCTTTTCCCCTGGCTCTTGGGGCATAAGTGATGTGCTGTATGTAGAACAGTGCGGCTGGCGGTGAACTTCTAAACGGTGTTCCCGCCCTTCCCAAGACTTTTTACATTTCACTTTTCTTCCAGCGCACAGTACACTTGGGGAAACCAGCGGGTAATCATACTTTCAGTGGGGGAGCTATAATTTACTGAAAATTTGGGGGCTGTACAGGGGGGATTGCACTGAGAGTGAACCACATAGGTCACGAAAAGGAGGTAAATAAAGTCTGCAGAGCCGTGTAACACTGGTACCTACCACTAAATGTCCTGTATGGGGTAATTTACAGTCTGCAGACCTGCGTACATAAAGGGGACTGTAAGGAGGAA
Source organism: Phyllomedusa bahiana (assembly GCA_025379985.1). Classification (NCBI taxonomy): domain Eukaryota; kingdom Metazoa; phylum Chordata; class Amphibia; order Anura; family Hylidae; genus Phyllomedusa; species Phyllomedusa bahiana. The sequence goes on along the minus strand of JAODAL010004428.1, from coordinate 19,678 downwards.
ATATACAGTCTGCAGAGCCGCGTACACGGGAACCCTTTACCACTATTCACACTGTATGGAGGTAAATACAGTCTGCATAGCTTGTGAACACGTGAAATACCAACTAATTTTCAATGAAATTAGGAAAATACGCTGCAGAGCCGGTACACGGTGTCCCCACATATGGTCACGAAAATGGAGGTAAAAATACAGTCTGTAGACCGTGTACACGGGTCACCAAAATAGGGCCCCAGTATGGAAAGGAAAATATTAAAACCCGTTAACTGGGCCTAACAAAGGCAATTATTGAAAAATACATCCTCCGTGCCCTTGTAAAACTGGTGCCTTCACTAAAACACAAATGATTTTTAAATATCGTTGCAACCATTAACGGTGCTAAAATATGGGTATTTAGAAATAAATATTTAAATTTAATTTTTTTGAAAAAGAAACCCTTTTGGCAGCTTCCCATTTTCCGGGATCTAAAAAAAAGGCAATCCAACGTCAGGAAAGCTGGGTGACAGCTAACCCTTCCAATTTAGCTTTTTTTCTAAGCCGTTACATGGTTATAGGGGGCATGGCTTTTTTTAAAGGGGTTTTGTGGCATGATTAAAGGGGCGTTGTAACCCCAAATTTGAAATGGGGCCGTGGCCCGCGCTTTTTGGCGATCTCTTTTTTTCCCCTATATTCAACTCCTCCAGCGCTTTTAAAGGGGGAAAAATACCACGCGGGGCAAGAGCGAGAGCAGACTCGCGGCCACCCGGGATTTCCGACACAGGCAGCGTGTCACACGCGCGTCCCGCGGCCGAGACATACCCGCCTTGCCGAGAAAAATGGAACATGCGCGGGAGGCCGGACAGCGGGGAGGGGAGGGGCGAGGGACGGGAAAGTGTTTGTTTTTTTTTTTATTACCTCCTATACCCTGCCTATACCGACTATCCCCTACCTATACCTGACTATCTAGCCTATACCTGCCATACCGCCTATACCACCAAACCCCTCCAAACCCACCTATACCACCTTACCTAGCCTATACCCACCAAAAACCCCTATACCCACCTATACCTACCATACCCACCTATACCTGCCTATACCCTACCTTTTAAACATATATCTCCCTATAACCTCCCCTATTACCGCCAATAAGACTATAATGCCTATGGGGGACATAAACCTGCCTATAACGCCTAGGGGGGACATAGCCTCCTATAACTGCCTGGGGGACATTAAACGCCATACCTGCCTAGGGGGACATAAACCTGCCATGGGGGACATTAAACGCCTTTTAAATTTTTTATTGGGATCCATTTTTATTTTTTATATTTCCGACCGCTCTTTTTTTCCATTTTTGGGCTATACTCGAGTCAAAAAGTTTTCCCCTTTTTTTTTGTGGCAAAATTATACCCGGCTTATACTGGGTGGGGCTTATACTCGGTAATTTTTTAGATAAAATGAAAACAAATATTTAATAAAAAAAAAATTGTGCATAAATTACACAAAAAAAAAAAAAACCCACACAAATTGGGTTTTTTTTCACACACCATAATAACCTTAGAAAAAAAACAAAAAAGTAATTAGTGTGAAATGTGAGGGGGGCCAAAAAAAAAAAAAAAAATAAAAAAAAAAAATTTTAAAACTATTCGCCCAAAAAGTACAACTTGCCCCCAAATAAAATAAAAGGCCCTTTAAATGCAATTTTTAACATTGAAAAAAAAAAAAAGTTATGACGGGAAAAAAGGGCAAGGAGGAAAAAACAAAACTTTTTTCGGGCTTGGGTTTAAAAGGGGTTTTAAAGAACAAAAACTAAAAAAGTGCAATAGTCATGTAAAAGGATTGTAAGTAAAATAACAAGTCACCCATACAAAGATGCTGCCTGACAAACCACTTCCCACGTATTCAAAAGAAAACATATAATGATATTGTCATGATTGTGCTTGAAACACCCCCCACTTTTTGGCTCGGGCCCCGGGCCCCAGGGCCAGAAACAACGAAAACCCAAAGGGTTTTTGAAATTTAAACACTTTTTTTTATTACTAGGGGGAAACGGGGTTTTTTTTTTGCGGGGTTGCTAATTGTTTTCCTGCCAACGCCCATGGCCGGGAGCCCTTCCCAGCAAAACCCTTGGTTTAATTTTTTTTCCCTTTCTTGAGTGAAAGCCCCTTCTTCTCCACCCTGGCCCTTTTTTTTCCCTTTCCCGGCCTATTGCTTCATTTTTCAAACCTTTTTCATCTGTTCCTATAAAAGGGTTTCCTCTCCCCCTTTCCCTTTCCCCTTCCCTTCTTTTTGGGCTCATTGCCCTATAGTTCCCTTTGCTTTTGGGTCTGTTACTTTTTTTGTTTTTACTCTGACCTTTGCGGGATTCTGGTTACTCCCCCCTCGCGTTTTCTGTACCTTGTTGCCCTTACGTTCCCCGACTTTGGACTGCCCCCGTCTCTCCATTTTTGGTATCACGTCTCTGTACCTCGCTCCCCGGGAACTGTTGTTTGACTTTGGACCGCCCGACTACTTTAAATTGTTCGGTGCCCCCGTTTGTCCGCCCCTTTTTTTTGGGCACCTAAAATCATTTGCGGGCCCATCAGCCCCTTTCCGGGTTTGGGGGCCGGGGCCTATTAAGGATTTCCGGGTTCCCCAAAAGGCAGGGAAAAGAGGGGGGAAACCAGGGGTCGGGGCCTAAATTTGTCTGTTCTTTGTGTGCTTTTCCCTGCCCAGTCCCTGACATAAAAGCAGGCCCATACCCCAGTCAACCCCCCAGGGGTTTTAAACCCATGTACCGATTTTCCCGGCCCACTAAACCGCCTAGAGGATTGAAAACCCCCTTTTCCCAGGGAAAGGGGGGGATTTTTAAAATCAAATTTCGAAAGCTTTTGGGGGGACCCCTTAACAACCCGTACCTGGTTTTTTGCCGCTCCGCCCTGTTTTCCCTACCCTTTCCCTGCTTTGGGGAATCCCACGCCCGTTAAAAATTTCCTAAGATGCTGCTTAACCAGTTTTCGCTTTGATGGGAAACCCCCAAAACGGGGTTCCTAAACTTTAAAAGGGAACCCTGTCCCCGGGGGTTTTTTTTCGTTTTAAAAAAACTATTTTTCCCCCCTGGGGGCAAAAAAAAGTAGGTTTTGGGTGTCCCTCCTCCAGGGCCCCCCTCGGGAATTTTGGGCACAAATTTTTCCCCCCTGAACCCCCGGATTTGGTTTTAAATTTGAAAGATTTTTTTCAGGTTTTAAAGGCCCCTTGTCTACGATAACCCTAACCGTGGGGCCCAGGGGCAAAAACCCCACCTGCAATCTTTTCCCAGCGGGGGCCCCCGGGCTCGGCAAAAGAATATTTTTTCATTTTTTCCCCCAAGGGGTTTTGCTATAAAGGGGTTGGCCTGACCCAAAACCCTTTAAAAACCCCGTCAGAAAAAGGGGGTTTGTCGTTTGCGGAAAAGGGAACCCAAATTGTTAGCCATCCAACCCCTAACCCCTAAATGCCCTTAAATAAACCTCTAGCTGCGACCATTGACAAAAAAACTGAGGGAGAGACCCCAGAGAAAAAAAAAAAAAAAAAAAACAAAAAAAAAAAAAAAAAAAAAAAAAAAAAAAAAAAAAAAAAAAAAAAAAAAGAAAAAAAAAAAAAAAAAAAAAAAAAAAAACAAAAAAAAAAAAAAAAAGAAAAAATTTTTTAAAAAAATAAAAAAAAAAAAAAAAAAAAAAAGAAAAGGTTTGTAAATAAAAAAAAACCCAAGGAAAAAAGGTAAGGAAAAAAAACCTTTGCCCTTTTTTTTGGGTTCCTCTCCGCCCCTTTCCTTTTTTGCCTGGGGACCCCGGGAAAAAGGGGGCCGGGCCCTCGGGTTGATCCCCGGTGGGGCTGCCCGTTTTCAAAAAAATGTAAAAACTGACATCTTAGATAAGGATGTTACTGATAATCTCCTCCTCACCACCTGATGATTGCAAACCAAAAAATTTTCACTTTTCCCCGGGGGGGCCCCCCCCAAACTAAACATATTTTGGGCCCCGGAAATGAAAAGTCTATACAAATTTTTTATATTTAAAAAACCAAAAAAAATTTTTTTCTCCGGGGGTAGTGTCCCCCGACTACCAAAAATTTACTGAGTTCTTTTCCCCCTGAGCTGTCTCCCCTTTTTGCTTGGGGGGAAGGGGTCCGATCTCATGTAATGTAGGGTTTCAAAACTGACATTAAAAAAACCGCCGTTAATCCCCCTGTGCATAGTCTGGGTTTTAAAAGTTAAAAAGACCTTAAAAAGCCCCAAATGAGAATCAAAAAAAACTAGTGGGGAAAACCCCACCCAGACCCATAATATCTCCCCCCCTTCGGGTTTTCCCCCCATTGAAAAAAAGCTCCCCAAAACTGTAAGGGAAAAAATTCCTCCAAAAACCCCCTCGCTAAAACTAGAGGCTCTGTTGAGGGTCCATTTTTTGGGCCCCCCATAAAGGGGGGGGGAAATGTCATGATTGGGGCCTGAAACATCCCCCCCTCTTTCTTTGGGTCTGGTCGTCGGCCAACCCGGGCCCTACGACGTAAACCATGGTTTTTTTTTTACTTAAGACTATGTTTTTTTATCAAATATGGAACTGGGTTTTTTTTTGTGGGGTGGGGGGGCTAATTGATTCCTGGGCCCAAACCCCCTGGCCAGGAGTTCCCTTCCCGCAAAACAAATTTGTGGTTAATTTTTTCCTTCCCTTTATGGGCAAACCTTCTTCTCCTATCTGGTTTTTTTTGTTCCTTTTGCCTATTTTCTTCAGTTCTACCTTTCAACTGTTTCCCCATATTTAAGGGTCCCCTTGGGTTTTCCTTTCCCGCCTTTTCCGTGCAATTTTTTGGGTTTATTGGCCCTATATTCGCCCCCGCTCTCGGGCTGTTTTTTTTTCTTTTTGCATTTTTCCTGACCCCTTTTCTTGGATTTTTGGGGTTTCTCTTCCCCACGATTTTTGTACCCCCGTTTCCCGTAAATGTTGCCGACTTTTTGGCCGCCCCCCCGCTCTCCTCTTTGTATCACGTCTCTGTTTCCCCACTGCCTTTCTTTTTGCTGACTTTGGACCGCCCGAAAATAAAGTTTTAAATTTTTCTGTGTCCGTTTTTTCCCCCGTTGTTTTGCACCTAAAATCAAATTTCAGGCCCCTCAGTCTTCCATTTGGTGCCCGGGCCCCATTTAAAAAAAATTGGGGCCCCCCAAAAAGGGAAGGGACAGAGGCCCGGGACCCGGAAGGGGGCCCACTTGTCTGTGGGTTTTTTGGGGCGTCCCCCGAAAAGATATAAAGGGATTTTAAAAGGAACACGTAACAGCTGTGAAATAAAACATTAGCAAGACATTGATGTACACATGTAGCCAAAAGTGTTGGTATCCTTCCATAAAAGAAAGAAAAAGACACACTGGTCACTGAAATAATTTGAGACTGAGAAAAGTAATAATGAATTAATATTTCCTGAAAAACAACTAATGAAAATCAGATATTAATTTTGAATTGTGGTTCACTCGTAAAATTTTAAAAAAGCAAAAATAATGAAACGTCCCCGGACAAAAAAGATGGTTTGTGGACTGTAGCCATCCTCCCCCACGTACCCCCAAGAAAAAATTGGGTGACAAAAATTTAAAAAGACAATAATGAGAAAAGAACACAGAGCCCAGAAAAACTTCAAAAGAGGTTTGAAAAAGGTACCCTCCAATTCTTTGCCAAAAGCCCACTTAAGGGAAAATTCCGAGGAAGAAACCACAGTTTGGAAAAACAAATCCTTTAAAAAACGAAACATTCTAGATAGAGGAGACAAAACAAAAGCTTTTTTGGGCCCGGCAATTTTAGTTTTTATGTTTCAACCAAAAAAAATTAAGCATAACAAAAAAAAAAAAAACTTGGGAAACCCACTATGAAAAAGGAGGAGGGCCTTTGGGTTTTTTTTTTGGGGCTGCTTTGCAGCATCTGGCAAAGGGGTCTTGAATCTTTGCGGGCTACTACAGGCATTCTGGAGTAAAATGTTCCCGGTAATCTTTGTTTTCCCGTAAACAAAATTTATGGGTCCCCCTAACAGGGGGAATTTAAACCCAAAAAACAAAAGCAAAAAATCAATAATGGCAAAAGAGCAAAGCAAATTGGGAAATAAGTGAAATGGTTTCCCATAAACCTTTATCTAAAACCTATTGAACATCTGTGGAAAAAGGGAACTTTAAAACCTTGGGAGGCTGCAAAAAAGGCCCCTTCCACCACCCAAAAAAACTGGAGAAATTTGCTCCCCGAGGGGTGGCTAAACCCAAAAAAAATTTTATTTCCTTTTAAAAAATACCTTTAATTTAAATTTTACCTTGTTTAAAAATACAATACAAAAAAACTACACTAAGTACAAATAAAAAAGCAACCCCGGGAAAAAAAAAACACCCCTAAAAACCCCCAAATAAAAATTTTAAAATAAATTTCCCCAAAAAACAGATTTTCATTAGCGGAGAACCCGCCCCGAAAAGGGCGACCCCCCAAAGTGCCCAAATTTGTAAACCCGGAAAAAAACCCTTCCTAACTAAAAAACAAATCCAAAAGGGATAGCCCAAAAAAAACACCAGGTAGAAGTCACAACCAGGGAAAAGCCCGATTCATATTTTCAAAAAAAAAGCCGTTTTCAGAAATATGTGCTGGGAAAAAACCTTTTTAGTGAAAAAAGATATGTATAATAACAATATAGGGTACCAATTTGGTATTCCGAAATAAGGTTTTTAGACAACAAAAATTAAGCAAAACAAAAAAAAAAAAAAACATTGAACCTACTATGAAACATGGAGGAGGCCTGGTTATTTTTTGGGGCTGCTTTGCAGCATCTGGCAAAGGGGTCTTGAATCTTTGCGGGCTACTACAGGCTTTGGAGTAAAATGTTCATAAGCTTTTTTTTCAGTAGCAGTTCATGGGTCCTCTAAGGGGGTTTATGACCCAAAACAAACAGAAAAAACATCAATAATGGCAAAAGCAAAGAAATTGGACTAGTGAAATGGTTTCTATAGCCTGATCAAAAATCCTATTGAACATCTTGGGGGGAACTAAAAACCTGCAGGCTGCAGAAGGCCCTTCCCACCCCTAGAAACTGGAGAAGTTTGCTCACGAGGAGTGGCAAAAAAAAATATATTTTTTAAAACATTTTATAATTATCCTTTTAAAAATAAAAACAAAAAAACTAACTAAGTACAACAAAAATAAAGGGACAAAAAACCCCAAAAATAATTAAAAAAATTAAAAAGTCTTCAAACCACGTTTTTCTTCGGAGAACCCGGAAAGGGGACCAAAAATGGCCCTTAGCCTGAATAAAACCCTTCCCCTTTACAGCACAATCCAGAGCGGGCCTTACAAAAAAAGCCAAAGACTGGATCCCCCCTTTCCCTTTTCTCGTGGAAATACAGGGGGTATATACATTATCTACCAGGTCAAAGGCAAAACAGGATAAGTGCTGAAAGATAGATAATAGTAGGAGATATTACATTAAGCGCCAGAACATAATGAGTGCTGATAAAAACTCTTGTCAAATGCCCATGATGTTGGGCCAAAAAACTGGGTAAGAACACCCAAGAAGTTCAATCAATAATACAGCACATAATAGCGACACAGCATTAAAACGCAGTCCCAGCGTATTCAAAAAACAGCCCAAAAGCCAAAAAAACGCGTTTCGTCCAACCAGGGACTCCTCAGTGGGTCAGAACAATTGTCCCATCTGGCAAAAACAACACATAGAAGTATATAGTTTATTCTGCCATGATGTCTCAACTTAAACCTAAAACTTGACTTAATACATCAAAAGCAAAAGATATACCTGAACCTCAGTTGAAATTTCATGCTACTCATCTAAGGTATAGTGAGGCCTGGATAGTGAACTCCTATGGTGAGAACTTTTGAATCGTCATGGTGTAATGGCTCCTCACGACGGTTTCCACGAGGAGTGGGCCAAATACATATGGACAGGTATTGAGAGCTACAGAAATCATTTGTAGTGATTATCTCAAAAGGTTATGCAACAAATATTAGGTTAAGGTGCTCTGATTTTTATCAGAGGTTTTTTTTGTTTGTTTTTTCGGTGGAACCACTATTCAAAATGTATGATTTTCATTCATTGCTTTTCAGTAAATTAAAATGTATTATTACAATTGTAGAAGAAGTCCGTGGCAGTCAAATCTTCTGATCTTTTCTTCAAAGTATTGCACACACAGTAGTATAGGGAGAAGACACAAGAAAAAGGCTAGCAGCCGTTTCACGTCCACTGACGCTTTCTCAAAGCCCTTTAAGCACTAAAGTGTGGTGCCGACTGGATTCTCTCTTCTTTGTGGTAAAATTTATTATTGCCTTTGGCAGTTTCAAGTTATTTTGGTGACTATTGTGGGTTTTTCTTTCCTTCCTCTCTCCTTCTGTTGTGCCAGTTGTAAGTCATTCATCGTTATTATTGTACTCATTTGACATATTATGTATGTAACTCCCTTGAATGTACAGCGCCATGGAATCAATGGCGCTTTAAAATAAGTGATAATAATTAACGGTAGGGTACCAAGAATTGTGTCCATGTGTCCACGTGCCTGCCTAGATATACGTGCAGAGCACTTGTTACTCTGTACTCTGATGTTCTCTGCCCACATATTTTATTCTACCTGATGAAAGCCAATCGAGACTGAAAGTTTGTTTAATAATAGACCATGGGAATGCAAACTTTTAATTATCCAATACATGGAGAGTCGTATTGCACATTATCGTTACCTACACTTTAATAAAAGTTATCAATTTTCTGAACAAATAACATAAGATGACATAAGATGTGCAGTGGGTCAATTTAATTCATACTGTGTGGCTAAAGTCATTGAGTAGCCTACCCTGTATTTACCAAGTGCAGCACCCCTCACTCTATCATGGCTGTAAGTCCCAGACACAAAGGAAACTTGGCATGCAAGACAGAGTGTACAGGTTTAAGGAGGCAAAAGACCAGGGAGGAGAAAGCTTGGATGCAACGAGATGCTATGAGTAAGGGGAATCTGCTTTGCTGTCCCCGAAACGCGTCAGTTTGAAGGTCATTTACACGGGCTGCTTGTCTATTGTATGTGCCTATGCACTATGCATATATTTTTTATGAAGATTTAATACATTTTTGTGCTTTTAACTGCTATATATTGGAATTGCTGGATCGTTTTTCGTTTCAGAAGAAATTAATCACCTTCAGGATAAAGACCTGCAAAAAAATGAATAGATGCAGAAACAAGAAGATTATGGTGATGTGCAGTGTATGTAGGAGGAGGTATGAGGATACATTGTAGAACTGGAACACATAAACTGGAAGTATAGACTATATCATCTAGTGGCTGTTCTGTGCTCCATAACAGTTGTCTGACATATGCACTACTACAGTAGCAATAGTGGTGTTCAGTCATTCTCCAAGATTCCTGTATTTGGAATATTTAAAGATTTAGAGGGCTTCTCAGCGCTGATGACAGAGTATAAAATACTGCTGTGTGTTACATAACAAATGTGATATCGCTGTCAAATGTTTTAGATTTTTTCCAAGGAGTGGGAACATTCAGTTAAAACATTTGTGGAAATATTAAAAGGCTAATGGATGTTAAAAGGCAGATTGTATGTTTCATAGTTTTCTAGAGAGAAAATACCAGGAAAAAATTTAGTCATAATTAGTACAATAATCCTATTCCTTGTCCTGTTTCAGAGTTTCAATTATCAATTGAATTGCTGAATTACGGTATATTGAATAATACATACAAGGCCAATGTGCAGGTTAGGAGTCACTAGAGATGTTATGTGTGTGCATTAATAGTACAGTGATCGCTTAACATGCAAAATAATTATATGTTGAAACCATAACTCTTCAAAAAAATGGTAATTGATTCTAAAGCCTCCAAAATGTCATCCAGCATAATGCAAAATGGAGATTAAAGAAAACTAGATAACTAATATAGATAAAGGAAAGTCCTACATATATCAGTCAGATAGAGATGCTGGAAATCACTTTCTATATTGAGGACGGGAGCTTCCTTGGGTCATATACTTTATACACCATGTACCAGAGAAAAAGAAAATGGTGCCCTCACCCAGTGCCCGAAGGAGCTACTCGTCCTGGCACATGTAAAAAGTACAGAACATGTTGTACCGCACTGCAATGTACAGAGGCGCTACCAGACCGCCAATCACTGCATGTACTTCACTTATACATGGGTTTTACATGTACATTGTTCATAATAATTGGTTGGATCTTCCAGTAAATTATATGTGCCCCAGAATTGCAGTGTCTGTCACATTGTATATTGAGTGTCTTTTAAAGATATCCCAGAAAGGACCATTATATGTTGAAAATATTATATCCTGAGGCAGGCCATTGTAACTTATGGCATGACTGTAATAATATTCTTTATCTATACAGCATCAACATATTCCGCAGCACTTTACAATGTAGAGAGTATAACTACGGACAAAAAACAAACACTACATAGTAAAAAATCTATTATAAACAGATCAAACAAGAGGTGTAATGCCCCTGCTCCCAAGAACTTACAATCTATGTGGGTGAGATGAAAGGAGAGAAGTGATTGGTTTGTACAATGGTCCAGTCATCTTTCATAAACATAGGGTGGTACACATAAAAGTGGATGAACCTGACACCCCGGCAGTATATCTATATACAGATAAGTGCTGTAGAAGGGCAATAGGAGCTATTGTTGATGATAGGTATCCTAGGTGGCTGGCCTTGGTGATTTAAAATCTGGATAATGTAGCGCCAGTGACATTAAGTTGCTTAGAGGACTGGAGTTTCGCGTCCGGGTTTTTATGAAGCGACCAGAGAGCTTGAGTGGAAAAGCTTGCGCCCATACTCCAGCCCAGGCCTTATCAGCCACATAAAAGGTAGCTACTTCAGGTCAGTGGCTGTGGTCCTGCACCTGAAGGTGTTTACTGCCACTGCTTTAAAGGGATTGTCTAACTACAAGGATTGTTTTTTATGTTAAGATCTTGCAAAAACAAGTCGCTTTGTAAAATATGTCCGTTAACAGTGTCCTACCTATTCTGAGATATCCCCTCTTGTATGGGCTGCATCAGCTCCTCAGGTTGCTATAGCTACAGACCTGTTAAATCTCTCACGATAGACTGCCAGCACTGGTTGCTATAGCTACAGACCTGGCTTCTACTGCAGCCTAGTAGAAGCCAGTAAACACGCCCCTGAATTCAAAATGAAACCAAGAGAACAAGACTGAGGTAAGGTGAATCAATGTAGTGAGACAACCCCTTAAAGGCTGAGTAAGCTTTTGTGATCTGCTGCACCTAGATGGGTGAGACCATTACCTTGTTTTAATGTCTTCCTTAACACAGTACTTTTTATTGAATTTATTTCTAAGCTTATTTTAAGTTTGACGCACATTCTGATATATTAAACTAGAAACTCCTGCCAGTGACTACCTTTGTGTTGAACCCTCGTAATGCATATGACTGCTTAAGTGCATGGAGTGTCAGGAATAAGTGTGTATTTCAGTCAAGTAGGCTATATTATATAATTGTTCTGAGGATAATCTGTAAGACTGTAGTGAACCCTTTGGATTGCCAGGAAATTGCCATATGTCTGATCCAGGTTGCAGTGTCTAAGGAGTCTTCACCCAGGTCACTAGACCTAGTGTAGTCTTCCATGGTAACAGCTGACATCTGCATATGCAGTACCAGGAGGAGCAGACAAAATCCGTGGTTAATCAAGAAGAGGATCAAGGTTGTAGGGCAAGCAGAGAGAATAATGTCTATTGACAGACACAAATAGACTGCAGAAGAACATTGAAAACACTGAAACCAAAAATTATCAGTGCACACTGGCCCTTCAAATCAAGGACCCACACATGCACTAAGCGACCGGTGGGGAAACATAACCAGCAACTGGAGCAGGCGGAGAAGTTACTTAACACACAGACCTGCGAATAGGTAGCTCGACTCCTCAGTGTTTGTGGACATGAGCAGGCTTGTGACAATCATATTTTTTATATTGTGACAACATATGAATAAATAGGTAGGATAAGTGTTACTGGAGGCTTGTGGGCAAAATGTTTGGATTCTACATGACCCCGTATCATAGCCAAATATATAAAAGGGTGGCAATGCATGCACATAGCCCTATAAACTGAAGTATTTGGGAATTATGGAGACATTCAAGCCAGCAATTTCCTTAGTTTTCAAAAGAGAGGGAAATGCATATGCATGGTCTATCTTTCCACCACTTGGGCAGACCCCTTTTTTTCTGGAGAAGTGTGGGGCCCAGAGGTCAGCTATGTACACACTGCTCATGTGACTGCCCGGGGATATTTAGCAAATTTTTAGTAGGGTTGGAAGATTGGGCCTGGGCATGAACAGACTCAGAGTGGCCCACAGTGGAACAGAGGAAAGCCCACGGTAGGCCCCTGAGCATGGCAGACTTGGGAGAAGCAGAGAGAAAGAGGCAAAACACAAGAGGCAGAGTATAAAAGGCATGTATAGTAGCTGTATGGTGGTCCCACAGAATCAGCTCTACTAGAGGGTCCCGTGAATGAAAGTCTTCTGCTAGGCCCTAGGCACCCCAATCCAACACTGGGCATGAAGAGTAGGAGATAGAAGCCCCCTAGTTTCTCAAATTTACGGAGGCCCTAAAGCACATATCCCATGCACACTCCCTATTATCCTGGCCTGTACGTAGTCACAAGAACATCCACATGGCCGATATATTTGTACCTTTATATGATCGTGGAACTTGTAGACCCTCATATTACTTTGCAGGGGTAATAATGTATAAAACACAACTAGGGAAGCCTGATTTCACACATGGGAACCGCATTCTAATGTCACAGTGTAATCAGTTATAATTGTTTGGCAGAAAATAACATCATGTATCAAGTATACAGTGGGTACGGAAAGTATTTAAACACCTTAAAATTTTTCACTCTTTGTTGCATTGCAGCCATTTGGTAAGATCAAAAAAGTTCATTTTTTTGGCTCATTAATGTACACCCTGCACCCCCACACCTCCACCCATCTTGAAAGGAATAAAACAGAAATGTAGATATCTTTGCAAATTTATTAAACAAGAAAAACTGAAATATCACATGGTCTTAAGTATTCAGACCCTTTGCTGTGACACTCATATTTAACTCACATGCTGTCCATTTCCTTATGATCCTCCTTGAGATGTTTATACTCCTTCTTTGGAGTCCTGCTGTGTTTAATTAAACTGATTGGACTTGATTAAGAAAGAGCTCACAGTGCATGTCAGAGCACATGGGAATCATGAGGTCTAAGGGACTGCCAAAGGAGCTCAGAGACAGAATTGTGGCAAGGCACAGATCTTGCCAAGGTGACAAAAGAATTTCTGCAGCACTCAAGGTTCCTAAGAGCACAGTGCCCTCCATAATCGTAAAATGGAAGAAGTTTGGGACGACCACAACTCTTCCTCGACCTGGCCGTCCAGCCACAATAAGCAATCATGGGAGAAGAGCCTTGATGAGAGAGATAAAGAAGAACCCCAAGATCACTGTGGCTGAGATCCAAAGAGACAGAAGGGAGATGGGAGAAAGTTCCACAAAGTCAGCTGGTACTGCGTCCTCCACCAGTTGGGGCTTTATGGCAGAGTGTGCCGACGGAAGCCTCTCCTCAGGGCAAGACATATGAAAGCCACATACAGTTTGCAAATAAAACACATGAAGGACTCCCAGACTATGAGAAATAAAATTCTCTGGTCTAATGAGACGAAGATTGAACTTTTTGGTTAATTGTAAGCGGTATGTGTGGAGAACACCAGGCCCTGCTCATCACCTGCCCAATACAAACCCAACAGTGAAACATGGTGGTGGCAGCATCCAACCTGAGGGAACTGGAGAGGATCTGCAAGGAAGAATGGCAGAGGATCCCCAAATCCAGGTGTGAAAAACTTGTAGCATCATTCCCAAGAAGACTCATGGCTATACTAGCTCAATAGGGTGTTTCTACTCAATACTGAGCAAAGGACCTGAATACTTATGACCATGTGATATTTCAGTTTTTCTTGTTTAATAAATTTGCAAAAATATCTACATTTCTATTTTTTTTTCTTTCAAGATGGGAGGGGTGCAGAGTGTACATTCAGGAGCCAAAAAAATTACTTTTTTGATCTTACCAAATGGCTGCAATGAAAGAAAGAGTGAAAAATTTCTGAATACTTTCTGTACCCACTATATATATAAAACTGCACCAAAAACGCACAAAAAACACTTCATGTGAAAGCAGCCTAAGTAAGAAAATATTTACTTCTCTAATTATCTGCTTCATATCAAATGTCATAGAAGGCCACATGAAGCAGATATAACTCAGACTAAGGGAAATATGTAAATTCTAAGGAGGGCATTAGATTAAACCTTTAAAAAAAAAATAATGAAACAAAATCTGTTTGTTCTCCATAGAACAAGATATTTCACTTTATTTCTAACTTATTATCAATAATAACTTAACTTTTTTATTTATCCACTTACATAGACATATGAGGGCTTGTTTTTTTACTGGACAAGATGTAACTTTTAATGGTGCCATTGACCCTACCATAAAAAGTACTGGTAAATGAAAAAAATATTTGCGTGGTGGAACGTGAAAACAAAATGAAATTGTGCCATTATTTTTGTTTTTCTGCTGTTCACTGTTCGGTTGAAATGACATGATATTTGTATTCTGCAGGCTGGTACGTTACCGACAATATCAAATTTATATAGTTTCCCTTATGTTTTACTATTTTTAAATAATAAAAAAAACTTGAAAAAAATTTGCTATGCATCGCCATTTTCTGAGACCATTAACTTTTTTATTTTTCCTCTGCTAGAGCTGTATGATGTTCAATTTTTTGGGTGAACAGAGGTCTAGTTTTTATTGATACTAATTTGATGTGTATGCAGGTTTTTTGAGAGGCAGAATGCCCACAAAACCTTTTTTTTGTTTTGCTTTTACAGTGTTTCCTGTGAGGGATAAATAATATGATTTTTTTCTTTTTCATATAGCAAATGGGAAAAGTGTTAATTTTTTATTTTTTACATTAACCTTTAGTTCCCCTAGTGGATTTGAACATGTTTGCTCAAAAAGCTCCTTAACATCTGGAGCACTAAGGAAGTGTTCACATGGCTTATTTCGCCGCAGATTGGCGCCGTACTCCGCGCCAGATTTGCGCTGCAGTACGGCGCCAATCCGTCGGAGTAATTACGGTAATCCACGCTCTCGGCGTTCACATGCATCCCTCTGATTGCCTGACGGGTGGATTGAGCTGGACTGTGATATATTGTCTTGTGATTTATAAGCTTGTTCTCCATGTCTCTCTCACACCGCAATACTTCTGATACAATTTGCTATTTAAAGAAGTCGGGACTTATAAAACTATATATGCAACATGGATACAGATAGGAGAAATAAGGCAGCCAGTTTGTTTAACCAGACTAGCAGTGCACACATGCCGGATACTCACAGTGATGTGAAAACCATTTTTTACTAAATTAGAAACTTTGAAGAAGTGTGAGACTAAATTATGGTGGGATCATACCACCCTTGCCACGTATCTTGAAAAACAGATGATCCACTGTGGTTTACGTATTAAAAATACTGTTACATCTCAATATTCAGAAGAGTTCACTATTGAATGGAATAATATTTTAACACATGAAGGCAAAAAGTTGCTAGAATTGAAACAAGAAATGCACACAGTGGAGCAATCTCTGATTCCATATGTAGACACCGAAGAATATAAACGCTACCATGATAATATGACTAATAGTAATATTCATAAATTGGAAGAAGCTATTATGAAAGTTAAAAAATCCAAATATGATAGGGATCTTAATGATTATGACAAGGGGGAAGTATATTTCTGGAGCAATAAAAGAAGAATTTTTCCAAGACCCATACTTAAAAATACCAACACATATCAAATAATGAGGGATAGACATGTGAGTTTTTCCGATGTTGACACTTCCCCGGAACAGTCATCCACATCTACTACTGATGATCTTATGGATAATCTTCATGCCAACTATGATCTTACAACGCTGACATCTAATCCACGTATGAATACACGGGCATACCTTGATGCAATTCGTGCAGGAGCAAGATCTTTTGATCCTCCTTTTTTAGACGGAAACCAAAGCGTGCCGGGCGTAAACACAAGACGAGGTCGCAATTACAGCAACCGTTCCTCCAACAGGAAATCACGGAGACCCCGGTACTGAATCTCTCAGCAACTATTCTATCACAAGCACAGGAGCAGGTACTGTCTAAAGGTTTGAACTTTGCACCTACCAAGTCCCTGGATGTTTTCAGGACTCTCAAAGATGTAAATAAGTTTGCCCGACTTATCACTGTTAAACATCACTTTGCTATGCAGCAAGAAGAATTGGATGCATCCGACGTCGACTCAGTACCTCCAATAGAACCACATATTACACCGGACTATGTACCAGCTCAAGCTCCAGTAACATTTAGGGACTTGAAATTGTTGACTGAACTTAGGTTACTACAAAGTGAAAGTAGGCACGATACCATTAATGTTACTAAGTTTTCCTTGTCTAACCCACATTTTTATCCCATACAGTCTCGTCCTGAGATCCTGGATGTCTTTCAGGAATGTGTCGAGCGGGATCTCATCTCGCTCGCTGATTCTTTGAACGACACCCAGGATATGTATAATAATAATCTATTGCCAAATGAAAGAACAGCTTTACAACAACTTAAAAATAATCCACATGTAATAGTAAAAATGGCGGACAAAGGAGGTGCCGTCGTGGTATTGGACTCGGGTCTTTATAGAAAATTAAATATGGAAATGTTAAATGATGTCTCTACTTATAGACCCTTAAAAAACAACCCTACAACAGCTTTTCAAAATAATTTAAAAAAACTTTTGGCAGAGGGGGTCGGAATGGGTGTTCTAACTCCAAACCTGGCGGAACAACTTTATAATCCCCACCCCAAAGTCCCCATTATACATTCTTTACCGAAGACACATAAGAACCTTTTCCCACCGCCTCTTAGACCAATTGTGTCAGGTATCGATTCCTTCTCTGAAAAGTTAGGGGCCTGGGTGGACTATCATCTACAACCGCTTATCCCTCATATTCCAGGATTTATACGAGATACAAAACAAGTGGTTTCTAAATTAGAAATGGTGGTATGGGACAAATATTTTTGGTGGTTAACATGTGATGTCGTCGGGTTATATCCTTCTATTCCCCACGTTTTGGCACTAACAAGTTTAAAAAAAAATTTACACAAATATAGCAACTATGATCCTAATTTGTGTGAATTTCTAATCATGTCTACTGAGTTCTTGTTGACACACAATTTTTTTTCTTTTGACCAAGAGTATTTCCTTCAATTATGTGGAGCTTCGATGGGGGCGAAATTTTCGCCTTCTCTGGCGAATATTTATATGAGCTTATGGGAGGAAACGTTTTTGTTCTCTGACAGTAACACTTTTGCCTCCCATATCAGGTGGTATGGTCGTTATATAGACGACCTCCTCCTGATATGGGAGGGCCCCCCTGATGACGTTACCAATTTCTTGCAATATATAAATAGTAATCCAATGAATTTAAAATTCACTTACCACCTTCATCAGGATACTATAAATTTCTTGGATGTCACTCTGAAAGGGTTAGTTGGAGACCGAGTTGTAATCACCCCTTTCACTAAGCCCTCTTCACAGAATTCAATTTTACATGCTGCGTCTTGCCAGCCACATCACGTAACACGCAACATTCCTACGGGGGAACTAATAAGTACCAAAAGAAACTGTAGTTCTCATTCAGACTTTGAGTTCCAACAACTATGTGTCTTTAACAAGTTGAAACAAAGAGGATACACTGACAAAAATTTGGAACGGTCAAGAAAAAAAGTTTAATTGATGACACACACTAGTCTATTATTAGATAGAAAAAGAAAACAAGATGATTTTGCTGGCATCACTTTTTCCACCACATACTCCCCACAGTATAACAAAGTGGTTGACATCATGAAAAAATATCTCCCGATTTTGTATACACATCCCAGCCTGTCTAATGTAATGCGTAAGGGAGTTAGATTTATATCTAAAAAAGCTCCCAATATAGGCTCCATTGTCTCTCCTAGTTTGTTTCCGAGCACAAATAATGTGCCAGAAAAAACCTGGCTTAAAACTACAGGTTGTTTCCGTTGTGGACACAGGATCTGCAATTACATGGACGTAAACAACACCTTTTTATCTTTTGTTACCAAAAAAAGCTATAAAATTAGGCAATATATCAATTACAATACGAAAAACGTGGTGTATATAATAGCTTGTATAGCTTGTCAGATTCAGTATGTTGGTTGCACCTCTAATTCTCTCAAAACGAGAATTAGACATCATATTTCAGACGCTAAGAAAGTGCAATGGTTAACCACCATGTCCGCTGCATCCAAACACTTCATAGAACACCATAGTAGTGACTTAACATCTTTTCGTTGCATGGGTATAGAAAAAGTCATTATGGATGCTAGGGGAGGCAATTTACGGGAAAAATTATTAAACTGTGAGGCAAAATGGATTTTTACCCTTAGAACTCGGCAACCATATGGTTTAAATGTAAAATTTTGGCATTTTGTATCATTATTAGAATGTCTCTTCTTCTGGATTTGTATTTTACAATATATTGATCTAATTGCATTTTTTGCATACATCTAATTGTGAGTTAAGTCGGTACTCCCTAATATATATATGTTTTTATGTCTTTATGTGTGTGATACTTACCTTTTTGGTATTTTAAGGGTTAAGTTTTTTATCGGCCTACGCCCGACCTTCTATTTAAACCTTCACTGGACACTACCTATCAGACCAGGAATAAGGTGCACGTCACCGAAATGCGTCGGTCCGTTCTGGGAGAGCATCCGGCTGCACAATGTGGAGTACGGCGATTGGTCTGCACTGCTATGACGTATGTTTTTTCTACTGTTTTTTAAATCCGATTATAATAAAAAGTATATATTTTATCCAATCTATACTGGCTTGCCATCCTATACTTGCTACAAGGTCCATTAACATTGCTGGGACACTGTGTACGAATCCTTTTTCATTGACTTTATTCAGCCGAGCAAGCTCTCGGCGTTCACGTGCATCCCTCTGATTGCCTGACGGGTGGATTGAGCTGGACTGTGATATATTACTTTGAATAGGTAGAAACATATGAATAACTGTCAGTGGATGGGGCTAGCCTTTGGTGGGCGGGGCTAACACCTGCTCAAGAATAAGATTTGAGTGGTAAATGCTCTAAAACTACAGCACCTTACAGAATAAGGGACACAGCACTGGAAACAGCAGGTCTGTTACTAGCTTATACTGCCCTCAGCAAGGGCATAACCTATGTGACAGGTTCCCTTTAACTTCTTTGGTCAACCATGGCGAGGCCTGTTCTGAGAGGAACCTGTCTTGTTAAACCGCCGTAATGTCTTGGTCATTGTACTGCAGCTCAGTTTCAGGGTGTTGGCAATCTTCTTATAGCCAAGGCCATCTTTCTGTAGAGCAACAATTCTTCTTTTCCGATCTCCAGATAGTTTTTGGCCATGAGGAGCCATGTTGAACTTCCAGTGACCATTATGAGAGAGTGTGAGAGAAATAACACCAAATTAGGCACACTTGCTCCCCATTCACACCTGAGACCTTGTAACTAGTGTTGAGCGATTACGTTGGCCCGACATCGTGATGTCGATAGCCCCACCATCTC